>JAQQSV010002194.1:0-28362 GCA_028646515.1 Pseudochirops corinnae
CTAGCTCACTCTGAAGCTCATAGATTGCACCACAATAGATTCCTGCCCAGGCTCCACTTAATGGCTGTATTTTGGGCCCTCCTGGCTTACAGTGAATGTCAATGGTAACCATTTCTCTTTGGAATAGCAACCCTGAGGGTCTTCCCCTACCAGTTTGATTTTTTTCTTCTTTTTTTCTAATTAAAGGAGCCATCCCTTGACCAGCTTCTTAAAGAGGCCCATTCACTGAATGGGCATTGCCTCATTCTAAGCGAGCCCCCAAAAAGGCCTTAGCCTACAAGGTCTAAGATCTCCCACTGCATCCTGGGTCATCTCCAGTCATTCTGATAAATATCTGGTCACCAGATCCAGATGGCTCTGAAGGAGAGAGTGATGCTGGTGACCTTGCGCTCACTCAAACCAAAGTCAACTGCAAGTCATGTCATCATTTCCTTGATGCCATGGTCCTCTTCAAAAATGAAGGACAAACACAACAAACATATATTAGCTTTGTGACCCTGGGAAAGTCACTCAATCTCTAAGTGCTTCCCGGGAAATGCTCTAAAATCATAAATCAGAAGAGCGTTGGGCACACAGTTAATCCTTAATTAATCCATTGATGGATTGATGAACTATTGATCTGGGGAACTCCAGAAGTTCTTTATCCTAAGAAAATCAAAATTTGACCATAAAATGTACCTCTGGCACTCATTTTCTATCATCAGACAACCAAACTTTCCCTGCACATTACATTACATTAACTTATACTTCCCATTGACAACGTAGTTGGTTTCCTCTGTTTCTCCCTCCTTTTTCCACGTGTGTTTCACCCTGAAGGTTAGTTCTCTTCCCAGTCCTTTTATACATTTATCATCTTCACCACTTCTGGGATGAGGATGAGGGTGGAAATAGAGGCCAACATGACAACTAGCTTAAAATATTTGAAGGGCTATGACATGGAAGAGAGAGTAGACATATCCTAGTGGGTATAATTGACAGGATGATATTATTTTTTGGCTCTAAATAGAGGGAAGGATATCAAACCAATGTTAGCTGTCCAGCAATGAAAGAGACTGCCCAGTAGAATATAGGTTCCTGCAGGGGAGGAATCTTCATGCATTCTTATTTCCTAGCATAGTATTTTTGTATAAATAAGGACTTTGCTAAACATTTAATAAGTATTTGTTGAATTTAATTAAATTGTGTAATAGTGGTTAGCCTTAGCATCAAAAACGTTGAAGCAGTATCTGAATTATGATCTCACAATAACTGGATCAATGAACCTTTGAGGAACAGTAGCAAGGAGATTTCTGCCCTATCATGGAGGTCAGGCTAAATGACTTCTGAGATCCTTTCCAAGGTGGTACAATGGAAAGAATGGTGGCTCAGAGCTCAGAGGATATGTTCTAATCCCACTATGGATATAAAAATGAAAGGATTATACAAAATGACATCTGAGCTCCCTTCCAGCTCTAAATCTATGATTCTATAGTAATGATAATAGCTAATATGTGTAGTGCTTTAAGGACGGCAAAGCATGTTGTATATTTATATTACATATGGATAACTTATATTATATATTGTGATTTATCTAATTATCTATATTTTATTATATACTTACATATATTGATCCGCATAACAGCTCGGTAATGTAGGTGCTATTATCGTCCCCATTTTACAGATGAGAAAACAGAGGTTAAATGACTTGCCTAGAGTCATAGAGCCACTAAGTGTTTAGGGAGGTTCACAAATCTGTGCCTCCCTGATTCCAAATCTAAATCCAAATTCTTAATTTTCAAATTTGTTTCTGCATCACGTTGTCTTTCCTTATATCCACCAAATAATGAACACTGAGGATCCTAACCCACTCAACTTCTCCCTTTATGTCATCCGAACTACTGTCTCCAATTTTGTTCCCTATTCTTATGACTTTTCACTTGCTTTATGAAGTCTTCCTATATCTTTGCTGGTAAGCTTTTGATTCATTTTAGTCACTCACTTGCCTTTAATTCAATTCACAATTGTTAAGTGTCTACTCTGTTTGTGCAAGAGACTTTGCAGTACATACAAGGATACAAAAACCACAACAACAATGTTTTCTTTCAAGGTTGTTACATTTCCATGGGTGGTGCTGGTAATGATAAAAGTGATATATGGGACCAGGTAGCATGTTGGTGATGTTATGTATTTGCGTCTAGCTCTAAATGACCCCATTTGTGGGTTTTCTTGGCAAAGATACTAGAGTAGTTCGCCATTTCCTTCTCCAGCTCGTTTTACAGATGGGGAGCTGGGACAAACAGGGTTAAGTCCCTTGTCCAGGGTCACACAGAGAGTAAGTGTCTGAAACCAGATTTGAACTCAAGAAGAATCATCCTGTTCCAAGCCCAGTACTCTATTCACTCTACCACCTGACTGCTGCACTCAGATAGTATACAATAAGAAAAATAAGTAAGGAGAGATAAATTTCAGCTGAGAGAATCAGGGAATGTGTCATGTATTAAGGTTTCTTTTATATGGATTTTTTTTGGAGGAGGGAAGGAAGGCAAGGCAATTGGGGTTAAGTGACTTGCCCAAGGTCACACACCTAGTAAGTCTGTCAAGTGTCTGAGGCCAGATTTGAACTCAGGTCCTCTCATATAGATTTTAAAGCAAGGGAAAGACTTCAACAGACAGAAATGTGGAAGGAGTACATTCCAGGACTAGAGGGTAGGTTGTTTCCTAGACAGGGCTAAAGAGAGCAGGCCATAATTTATTAGAATGTTGAATGGGTGAACCAGTCTAGAGTGAAATGAAATGGAAAAATTATATTGGAGATAAGTTGTGGAAGACAACTTAACTTGGGGAAAACTTTGAGGTTAAGTGGTAGAAGGGTGGAATTGTCAGGCAGTTGATTGGACTCACAAGTGAGGAAAAGGGGAGAGTTCAGGATGATTCTGAAGTGACCCAGAAACAGGGTCACAAGATGGGGAGGGTAGATGATGAGTTAAGTCTTAGATATTTGAAGTTTGATTTGCTTGCTTCCAGTCTCCTTCTTAAAGCCCGTGTAATGCTGTCTGTCTAAATTTTGACTGCTTTTCCTATGATTGGACTCAACCTTTGAACACATAATTATTCTTTCTTATCTGTAGTCTTTCCTCCTCCAAAATAAGACATAGTTTCTTATGTGTGAGTTACATAGACTGCACACTCAGGATCCACAAGCACAATCTTTGCTTTTTCTTTGGACTTTTCATCTACACATTTTCTAGATGCTCTTTCATCCCTGTTGCATCCTTTCCACACCTTAAGTATTTTTTCTTGGTACATACAACTCAAGAAAAAAACCCCTCAGTATAGCATTTCTTTGCCTGCTTCTTTTCTTAGCCATTACCCTTTTTCGTCCCCAAAGGAAAAGCATTTGAAATATGGTTGAGCTCCGCTGACCCCCAACCTCCTCATTATTTCATTTGTATTTTCCAGCTTAAACCTTTTCTATTCCTAAAAGAAGACTCCTTTTACTGGTCCTGGTAACCTATCACAAAATCTCTGTAACTGAGTTGCAATGTGACATATATTCCCTGCTTCATTTCTGATAAGAATGAATAACATCTTTATACTTGACCTGGCTAGAATAAGCAAAAAATTCTCCCAGAAGTCCTGTCTTCTTATCTCCTGATATTACCTCAAAAATAAATCCAACTTCTCTGTTATCTGAAACTCACATCAAATTCCTTACTTTCAGGCATTTGAATTCCTGCAAATATATCCCTAGAATTTCTCCTGATTGAATTAATAATCAAGATCCTCACAAATGATCATTTCTTGATGCAAATCCACAGCATGGGTTTTCCCTTGAAGGAGCCCTCCTGTAGTACTCACTCCATCATAGTTATGAATGTCGTTTTATCTTTCTGCCGTCTTCTACCTCAGTCCTAATGGAAGACAAAATGGATGAACTAGCAATTTCTACTGCTTTTCTCTCATGCCCTCCTCCTCTTCCTTCTTCCTCTTTCCTCCCCATCCTTTTCTTTCTCTTGTTCCAACCTTGCCTAGTTTGTAACCTCTTTACCATATTCACCCTTCTTCAAAATTCTTACATATAGCTGACACTGGGAGTGAATATATCCAGATTTTGTATATCCAATGCCCACATATCTGTTCAAAGTACTGCCATTACTCTTTAAATATGTCATCCTTCACCATCAAGTTCAGAGCAGCTTGGATCTTAAGCCCAAGCTTGGGCTTACTCTCTTCTATCTCCTTTCTTTCTTGGTCTGCCACCTAGAATTGTGATAGTGTCCTCTGCGTTACCTTACCCTCTTTTACATTCTCATCAGCAATGCCTATGTTTTCTCTGTACCAACATTCATTAGTCACTCACACAAATGAAAATACTTTTTATATTCACAATAATTTTAAGAAAGAATAGGTAAAATCCCCACTTTATAGAAAAAAGGGAAGGCACATATTTGTGCTGGAGTAAGGTACAGAAACAAGTTTTTTCTGACTCTGAGGTTTGGACTTTTGTCTTTTCAATCAATATTTCTTAAGCTTTGCCCATTTGAGGTAACTAATATTGAAGAATTGATACAAACACATTGTGACATGAAGTCAGTAATTGATGTACTCCCTCTCATATATAGGTATTCAAAGGTCTAGCTATTTGTCTGAATAGAATGTGTACACGAACATATATACATATATGTAAATAGAAAAATATAGAATAATTGTGGTCTTAGAAATATGGGATGTCCCAGCCACGATACAGTAATTCCAATCCACTCTTCCTCTTCAGTGGGAAAATTGTGACCAAGAAAGAAAGGAAGAAAGAAAGAAAGGAAGGAAGGAAGAAAAAAGAAGTAAAAAAGGGAGGGAGACAAGGAGGGAGGAAGAAAAGAAGTAAGGAAGGGAGGAAAGAAAGAAGGTAAGAAGGAAAAATCTTAGTAAATGCTTACTATGTGCTGAGCACTGAGAATATAAATACAGAAACAAGCCAGTTCCTGCTCTCAGGAAGCTTACCTTCTAAAATGACAAATATTGAAAAATATGGGAAAATGGGGACATTAATGTACTGTGGGTGGAATTGTGAACTGATCCAACTATTCTGGAGAGCATTTTGGCATTATGCCCAAAGGACTATAAAACTGTTCATACCCTTTGACTCAGCAGTACCACTAAAAGGTCTATATTCCAAAGAGATTTAAAAAAAAAAAGAATAAGAAAAACCTATATGTACAAAAATATTTATAGCAGATTTTTTTTGAGGTGGCAAAGAATTGGAAATTGAAGGGATATCCATCAGTTGGGGAATGGCTGAACAAGCTGTGGTATAAGATTGTGGTGGAATACTATTGCATAGTAAGACATTATGAACAGGGAGCTTTCAGAAAAACCTGGAAAGATTTACACAAACTGATGCAAAGTGAAGTGAGCAGACCCAAGAGAACATTGTACACAATAAAAGCAATATTATACAGTCATCAATTTTGAATGACAGCTATTCTCAGCAATACAAAGATCTGAGATAATTCTGAAGGTTGTATGATGAAAACTCATATTCATATTCAGAAAAAGAACTGATGAAGTCTGAATGGAGATCAAAGCATACTTTTTAAAACTTTATTTTTCTTGTGATTATTTATTGGTCTGTGTTTACTTTTAAACATGACTAATGTGGAAATGTGTTTTGCATGACTGCGCATGTATAATCTATATCAAATTGCTTGTTTTCTCAATGAGAGGGGAGGGAAGGGAGAGAATTTGGAATTCAAAATTTTAAAAAATGAATTACAAAAATTGTTTTTTACATGCAGTTGGAAAAAAATATTTAAAAAGGGGAAAAAAAAGAACCTTACTATCAGGGAAGTAAAACATATAGGGAAGTTGTGGCCAGAGAAAGGACCTGGGGTTTGGGATGTCACAAAAATGGTGAATAGAATAAGGTGTCTGCCAGTTACAAAGATTTCCTCTGATAACGCGGTTGCCATTCTTTTGTAAGCAACTTTAAAAGTTCTTATTTCAGGGTTAAAGTCATTTTAAAACTGTTGAACTCTTCAAGTCAGAAAATTTAGCTTGAAGGTTTTTACTGCAGCCTAAAGTGACCTTTCATTTGGATATAATAGGATACCTACAGTTGCCACATTTGCATCTGTGACTGTCTGTTCATCCAGCCAGTGCTCTGCATTATTAGATATCTGAGTCTGAAATTTAGTATCACATCATAGGAAAAGATTGCATAAATTCCCTCAAATTATGGCCAGTGTGGGGATGCTAATTCAGAATAGATATGTAATGATCGTTATTGAAAGAACGAGCAGTGTGATTATTCTGTTGAGGTTATTAAATGCATTTGAAAAACCAGTGAGAACATCTTTTACAAAGATTGAAGGCCCACTGTGAGAGAGCATACATAAGCCTAGAAAAATAATGATGAGCTGAGAGAAGCTGATGGCCCACACAGCATCTGAGTGACCCCAGCTGTTAATTAGCCCCACAGGACATGCCCTGGATGGTTAATGTTAGGTTCTTGAAGGCTTTCCTGGCTTATGTCAAGTCAGAATCGTTATTGCTAGTGCACAGGTTGTGGAGCCACCTTTGCGGAACATCTCAGGGATGAAAATGTCTAGGATTGCTTAAACTGCTCAGCTACAAATGGTATATCTGAAATGGCCCAGGAGCATTGCCCATAACTTCCCTTCTTTTTCAAGTGGAAATTGGCATGGAATCCAGGATAGAAATCTTTTCATTTCAACATTATCCTGTATATTTGTTTGAGTTCAGAGATCCTATTGGGGGAGGTGTGCTGGCAATGCTTGGATAAACCTTGCCCACAGTTGTCTGAAATCCTTAGGCCTAGAAACAATCTAGCAGGGCTGCCAGGTTTTCATCTGCCTGATTCATATTTACTAGTATCAGCTTTTCCCTTAAAACATCTCTACTTCTGCCTGAGGCAAACAAATCCTCTAGTCAAAAGAGTCCTGGACCTGAAGTTAGGAAGACCTGAGTTCAACCATGACTGTAGATGATTCCTAACTGTGTGATCCTGGCTAAGTCATTGAACGTCTCCCTTAGTTGCCTCATCTGTAAAATGGAATAATAATAAAACCTACCTTCCAGGTTCATTGTGAAGATAAGTATACGTTAAGCACCTTGCAAACCTTAAAGCATAATGCAAATGAGAGCTATTATTATTATTTCTTAACCCCTTTCAGAATTAGTTTCTTCCTCTGTAAAATGGGGTTAATATTAGCACGTACCTCAAAGGTGTTTGTAAAGGTCAAGTGAGCAAAGCATTAGGAAAATGTTTGCCATAGTCATTACTGTTTTTCATTATTACTCTATTTTTAGGGCGGCTATGTGGTGTAGTGGATAGAGCACTGGGTTTAGAATCAGGAAGACTTGCCTTTGTGATTTCAAATCTGGCCTCAGACACTTACCAGCTGTGAGACCTTGGACAAGTCACTTAACCCCATTTGCCTCAGTTTCCTAATCTATCAAATAAGCTAGCAAACCATTCCAGTATCTTTGCTAAGAAAACCCCAAATGGGGACACAAAGAGATGGGCAAGACTGAACATCAACGAATTAATTTTTCCAGAAAACACAGCTGCCTGACAGAAAATGGAGATTCCCATGAAAACTGAGCTAACAGGCAGTATTAGTCGTGGATAAACTATATTAAATTAAAAAAAAAAACCAAACATACCCTGTTTGATTTCTTTTATGTCCTGAACCAATGGGCATGGTATTCATCTTTACGGGATTGGGTGAATTTCTGAAAAGCTGAGAAAAACACATGCTAATAGCTGACACAAATTAGTTGTTCGGTGAAGGGCAAGGTAGGAAGGGGGAAGATGAAGAGAGCCCTGAGGGGGAAAAGGGATGCAATTTTGTGACCAGCTAGATTGACAAAGCCTACCAACATGCTTAAATTTTCACTAGCTTACAAAGCACTGCTGTCAATTTGCTCTGGTGAATCCAGAGTCTGAGTGCAAATCCTTCCTCTCTTACTACCTTTGTGACCTTGGGCAAGTCTCACCTTTCTGGGCCTCAGTTCCTCATCCATAAAATGATGAGGTTGAACTAAAGGCTTCTGAGGTTCCTTTCATTTCTTGATCTAGGATACTATGATCTAGGGAGTGGCTAGGTGGTGCAGTGAATAGAACACTAGCCCTGGAGTCAGGAGGACCTGAGTTCAAATCTGGTTTCAGACACAGCACAAAAAACTAGCCATGTGACCTTGGGCAAGTCACTTAACCCCAATTGCCCTACCTTCCCCTTCCAAAAAAGCCAAAAACAAAGAGAGACAGAAAGACAGAGATAGAGAGAGACAGAGAGAGAGAGAGAGAGAGAGAGAGGATCCTATGATCTGTGATCCTCTGAAGATCTTGGTCAAATCCCTTTATATCCTCGGGCCTCAGTTTCCTCATCTGAAAAATGAGGAAATTATACCAGTTGGTCTCTGAGGTCCCTTCCAGCTCTTTTTCTATCATCCTCTCATCCTTCGACCCTCTGATCTTTACAAGTCCACAAAAGTTCCCAGGCAAGGAGTTTTGGAGAACAAGGACTCTTTTTTATTTTTCCCTCCCTCAAAGCAGGGAGCATATACCTGAGCTCCTAAGCAGCCAGAAAAAATGTCTTCTAAATTGCCTCATCTCTGCAGTTTCTAGTTCTTTGGGGGATATGGCTGAAAAAGTTGGGCATGTGATTGTGGTGGAATACGACTGTTTGACTACTATAAGAAATGATGAGTTCAATAATCTCAGAAACACATGGAAAGACGTGCATGAAATAATGAAGAGTGAAATAGGCCGAGCCAAGAGAACACTGTACACAGTAACAGCAATATTATTTTAAGGACAACTTTGAGTGAATAAGTCAAATGATATGGCTATGATAAATGCCCAAATTAACTATAAAGAACATATGAAGAAAGATGCTGTCTGCATCCAGAGAGGTAGATAAATAAAAGTGTACACAGAATAATTTTATATACGCACACGAAAAAAGAAATTTACTTGATAATTTTGTCATATTTGTCTTATATTTTGTCTTATAATTTGTCTTATATATATAGCAAATTGTGTAGTTGTGTATAGTAGACTTGCAGTTTCATGTGCAACCATCTTTTTTATTATTCTATGTTATAGAAATGCTGGTTTTATTGCATAAATTAAAAACAAAATAAATTTAAAAAATAAATTGCCTCCATTTAAGTAGATGTTACACCCACAGCATTTGTTCCCTTCCTCCTTTCACTCAATCCAGTGGGACACTTCTTTGTTTTCTGTTCCCCTCCCCCATAATGTCCCAAAAATGATTAGGTGGTCAAATGCCTGATACTCTACTTCTCTCTGTCTTTCAGTAGATAAAGATTTCCAGGGACTTCAAAAGCCATCAAGTCCAGCCTATTCAGTGTGAAGATGAGCAAACTAAAGTCCAGAGAGGCTTTCGTCCAAAGTTACACAGTAGCTAACATTTTTGCTTTTGTAAATTTCTCCGTTTTATGCAAGTATTAATTTAAACAAAAGATTTTTTAAATCATCAGTGAGGTCAAAGAGATAATATAGAATGGTCTAGTTCATATCAAGTATTAGAAATTTTGACTCAAGAATTTGGGGTCTTCCTTACTGTACATTTGCAAGGCAAGTATGGCAGATTATTTTTGGAGATATTGTAGATGGATTTCTAGGAATGAGTTTGATGGGTTGGCTGTTCAGATCCCTTGCAAATATGAAACTTTGTGACTTTGTAATCCCAGGAAGATTTAAAAAAAATTAATCCTCACCCCAATAACCAGGTTGATATTCACATGGTGCCCATTCCTTTGCCTATTCTCTCAACAACTAGGAATGGAAAGTTTCTGAAATCTATGACTGGGGGTGCAGAGTTTGAGAAGGGAAATTGTGTTTGAGTTTAGAAGCAGCGGTTCTCAACCTGTAGATTATGTTCAATTTGTAACAATGAAAATACATCCTGCATATCAGATAGATTCATAACAGTAGCAAAATTACAGTTATGAAGTGGCACAAAAAAAATTTTATGGTTGGGGGTCACTACAACATGAGGAACTGTATTAAAGGGTCACGGCATTAGGAAGGTTGAGAACCCCTGGTTTAGAGGATAATTGAAACTACTTGCTCATCACCGGATCTGAAGTACCAATGGTTTGTTGGTAGGTGATTCATGTTACATCAAGTAAAACATTCTGTGCAATTGAGTTCTACTACCCTTAAGCTGGAATTTGTAGTAATTTGAAAATAGACTGGACTGGTTTACAGTATCTATAATTATTCAAAAGGCATGTTAGTTGCATGCCTAAAATGCTCTTCTCCCTATCGTGTCTAGGGAAAGATTTCCTTTGGTGATATCTTAATGCCCTGGATTTCCTCACTTCTCTTTTCCTGTTTTAGTCCAGGAGTCAGAAGTGAGGTGTAAGGAGTAAGAAGGAAATAGTTTGAATGCTGCTCTGATATTCATGAAATGTTCAAAGACCTAAACTACCTTCTTCTGGGCCTTTCTTGCTTCTTTTGCAAAATTAAGATAACATCTTATCTAGCTGAAGGCAGGCTAGAATGCTTGATTTCTCAAGGTTCCTTTGCATTTTAAGCCCTCTGAATCAGTTTGCAGAGTAGAAAGACAGATCTCAAGTTTTCCCCCTTCATTCTGTTTTCTCCTTATCTTCATACAGAGAGTTGGTTGGGGGTGCTTGGCATTACTTGATATCTTAATAATGTTACCTCCTTCAAAGGTAAAATATTAGCTATATTTACTTATTAGTCACTAAATTTCCTCAGGCATCCTTCCATTTTTTTTCTTTCCCCTGACATCTCTGTGACATGAAAACTTATAAGGGATATAACTGTCTATCAATATTTACTTGCTCTAATGTAGAGTAATGTTTGAATTTCATTCTACTCTGTCTTCAAGTGCAGAAACAGGGTCAGTGTGAGTTTCTGGGAAGCAGATTTCATCTTAATACAACGCAAATTTCCTAACAATTATTGCTATTCAAAAATGGAATGGGCTTCCTTGAAGGAAGTGACTTTTCCATTGAAGTGTTGAGTTGGAGAGTGGACTCCTTATCAGGAGTATTGCAGAAGAGATGTGTGTGTTTGTGTGTGTGTGTGTGTGTGTGTGTGTGTGTGTGTGTGTGTGTGTGTAAGGTGGGGTACAGTAGATGACCTACAAGGTTAATTCCAACTCTGAGATTCTGTGGAAGAACTACAGTGAACCACACTGTCTGGATCTTCTATGGAGAATTTATGGGAGGACATGCCCCCAAATCACATCATGTTAGAAGGAAGTAGATGGGTTGTTGTCTGCAACAGGGGAGATAAGGCCCACTCACAGGTCATGGAAGAATGAAAGGAAGAAGGGGGTTTGTATACAAATAGAGGGGCCTTAGGATGGGAGAATGTATTTGGACAGATGGATCACTGGACAGGAGGGAGCATTATGTCCTGGAAAGCCCATATGTATGGCACAGACTCAACATAACTGAGAAACACTGAATTGAGCGCTATGCTAATGAGTCTGAGGTGATGGATTCATTCCCTTTGTGACACAGATCCAGTCACATATGTTCATAGCACTTCCCACTTGCCATTAATTATGCCACACCTAGCCTTTCAGTCTGTTGGCTCTCTTTTCCCTTACAATGACTACTTAGAGCTCAGAGCAATACTGATCATATTTCTGTCTCTTCCAAGAACAGATTATTATAGCTCCCAAAATGTCTCTATTGCTTAGGGGTCAGCCCTAGGACCCAAGGCCCACATATTCTCTGGTAAACAACATAGGTGAGAAATATTTACTGTTGGTTGGTCCTAGAACCCAATCCTTCACATCCAACATCAACGATGAAGATACTTGACTACCCTTCCCCCATCACACTCACTTATTAATATTCTACATAGCTCTGTATTCACTCACTCATAGATACTTTATTATTTTTGTCCCCAGTTCTCCCCTCCCTGCTCTTTAACTGGGAATGAGATAAGATCTCAACTCAAACTCAGAGAAAGAATGGTCTTGATCTCTCTCATCAGTCTCTAGAATTGGAAATCCTTGAGATCAAACATAATGAGGCTGGCTGCCACACTCCATGGTTGAGAGGATGGCATTCTGCCATGCCACCTCTCTCTCTCCTTCTCTCTGTTCCTCTTTCTCTCTCTTCCTCTCGTTGTTTCCATTTTTTTTGTTTTCCTGTCTATTTCTCTACTTCTCTCTGTCTCTGTATAATTCTCTCTTTGTGTGTCTCTCTCTTTCCCTCTCCCTTTCACTCCCTCAGTAATAACCTCTCCATGTTCCTCACACCAGAACGCCAGTAACAATCACCAACATCAAGAGGATACCTTGACACTTTTATAGACTGAGGGGATAATGAACAATTGTGGATGAATACGGGAATGCTCCATCTTCCTCTCCTGGCTGTCTGCTTCCCTCCAGGGTTCTCGACCTTAACATTTCGCTTTGTTCTATTTGTTTTATTCTATAGCTACAGATTGGACTCCTGACCCTAATCAGTCATTGTGCCTGCTGTGAGTGATACAGAGTGAAAGTGGGAGGATGAGGATGGGTGAGCACAAAACCACTGTGACATGGCAATACCTCAAGGATCTTTCATTTTCTCTGTCACATACTTCCTGATCCAACTCCTCCTTAGCAGATAGACCTTAGTACCCAATGCATAAGTCACACAGTAGGAAGTGTGAGCAGCAAAATTTGAACTCAGGGTTCCCTGACTCAAAGTCATTGTTCTTTGTACTTCTATAACCTCTGGAGAAAGGTTCTACTTATGATGGATAGGTAGTACAGTTTATTTGATTACATTTCTATATTCCTAGGAGCAGCTAGTCGGCATAGTGAATAGAGTACCAGACCTCAAGTCAGGAAAACTCCCTTCCTGAGTTCAAAGCTGGCCTCAGACACTTACCAGCTGTGTGACCCTGGGCAAGTCACTTAACCCCATTTGCATCAGTATCTTCATCTGTAAAATGAGCTGCAAAAGGAAATGGCAAATCACTCTAGTATTTTTGCCAAGAAAACCCCTAATGGGATCATGAAGAGTCAGACATGACTGAAAATGACTGAACAAAAAAAAAAAATTCCTATATTAACTAAAGATTTTTTTGTGAGTTAATAATAGATTACAGTTCCTAGGTTCAAATGCTGACTTAGAGAGTAAGTGTTGAAGCATGGCTTCTGTCACAGATAACACTGACTGGTTTGGGGAGGGTGAAATGCATTTATACAGACAGACCTCAGAGATATTGTGGATTCTGTTCTGGACCACCACATTAAAGCCAATATCCCAATAAAGCAAGTTGCATGAATTTTTTTGTCTCCCACAGATACGTTTGTTTCCCAGTGCATGTAAAAGTTATGTTTACACAGTTTCTGTGGTCTATTAGGTATGCAATAATATTATGTTTTAAAAAATCAATATACATACCTCAATTTAAAATACTTTATTGCTAAAAAAAATGCTAAATATCATCTGAGCCTTTAGCAGTCATAAATCTTGGTGGAGGGTCTTGCCTCGATGTTGATGGCTGTTGACTGATCAGGGTGGTGGTTGCTGAAGGTCGGGGTGGCCGTGGGGATGTCTTAAAATAATACCACAAAGACAATTGCTGTGTTGATTGAATCTTCCTTTCACCTGAACACTTAGAGGCCATTGCAGGATTATTAATTGGCCTAATTTTGATATTGTTGAGTCACAGGTAATAGAGAGGCCTGAGAAGAAGGAGATAGAGACAGGAACTTCAGTGGGTGGAGTAGTCAGAACACACAACATTTATCATCCCAAAACAATTATAATAGTAACATCAAAGATCACTGCTCACAGATATCCTAACATATAAGAATAACAGAAAACTTTGAAATATCACAAGAATCGCCAAAATGTGACTCAGACATGTGATATGAGCTCATGCTGTTGGAAAAATGGCGCCAATCGTCTTGCTTGCCACAGATTTTCAATTTGTAAGAAAACACAGTATCTGTGAAGAGCAATGAAGTGAAACCCAGCAAAACAAGGAATGCCCATAATAATAGAACTAGAAGGAAATTTAACGATGCTTTTTCTTCTTAAGTACTTTATTACCATTCACCCTCCAAGCACAGCTTCCCAGAACTTTCTTCATGAACTAAGAGATAGGGAGCATTATCCCCATTTTATAGATGAAGAAGATGAGGCTCAGAAAAGATACAGGATTTGCTTTGCTCAGGGTCATTTAGCTAGTAAGTTTCAAAGGCAGCACTTGAACCTGGGTTTCTTGACTCTAGGTCAAGCCCACTATACCACATTCTATTTCTTGCACCTTCCTATCCAGTGAATAATTACATAGGAAAGCAAGAGGCCCTGGGTTCTTTGGCATAGATTCCCATAGAATTATTATTATTGGTTTTTCTCAGGGTTTCAGATGCAGAATGTCATTCTAAGGATCTAATGGCTGTTAATGAGCAAAAGAAAGGGAAAGATCTCTAGGGCATCCAACCAGAAAAAATAAACAAACCTTGAATTACCTGCTAAGTTTCTGATAAGGAACAACTGTTAGACTTGGATAGACATCATTGGGCAAGAGGAACTTCTTTGCTTAGTGCCACTGACTGTTAAGAAGGAAAGATGTCATTGTACTGCTTCAGCCTTGGGTGGGTCATTGGACCATAGATTTTAGAGTTCGAAGGAACCTTAGAAGTCATTGAGTTCAACACTCTCATTTTACAGATGAAGAAACTGAAGCTCAGAGGGTATGTGAGATGAGAGTCAAACCTAGTTCTTTAAGACTCCAAGTTCAGATCTCTATTCATTTTAACACATCGCCTTTCGATGTATCTTCCTTCCATTTTTGCCTACAAAATACTCTATCACTTTAAATGTCTGTTTGCAACTGATTAAATTCCAGTTTGGTTAATGATAGCCAGAGGCAGAGGATAGGGAAGGATGGTTTTGCTGTATGACAAAGTTCTTTGTAGCTTTTTATTGCATTGAAAATTCAACAGTAAGGTAAGATATGGGGTGTACTTGATGCCTGCTGAATATAAGATGCAGGGCTAACTCAAGACCCAGCTAAAGTATATGACTTCAAATTCCTTACCCAGACCATCCAAACAATCCCTTTTGGGTCACTCATGGCTATGACAGAACATTTCAGAGAATCCAGTGACCCCACCACACTCTACCTTCATTACTCATCTCTGATGTCTCTGTTAAGGATAAGTGTACAGAACTTTTAAGTGTGGCAAACTGGATGGCCAGCATTATCCAATAATTTGGTGGGTCCCTGTGACCCAAGGTACCATTAATGAAAGAAATCATTCTCTTGGTCATTTGTAATGGCACTAAATGATATCAGCAGGGCTCTCACAAGTCCTGACTTGTGTTTTGCTGCTGGATCTCCATGACTCTGGAGGAAAGAGTGAGGCTGATGACTTTGCACAGTTTTGTGTCACTTAAATCCAATTCACTTGCACATCAAGACATCACCCTCCTGATGTTTTTGGACCTGTTTAAGAACAAAGAATGAACAACAACAACAAATGGAAGTAATTCAGAGACTCATGAAGTTTAAAGGAACCTTGGAGATAATTTTATAGATGGGGAAACAGAGATCCAGAAAGGTGACCTGATGAGCATAATTAGACAGAAGCAAAGATAGGACTTGAACCCAGGTCAGAGTTCTCTCCACTGTACCACACTGCTACTCCTAATGATACATTCACTGAAATAGAGTTAATACTCAACCATGATAGTTTTCACCAAGCTTGAAGTTCAAGTAGGTCCTTGACTTGACCTCTTGAGCCTTAGGGAGGGGAAACAATTTGGTAGAGAGGAAAGAAAAAAGCCTGTGGAGTCAAACGAACATTTTCAAATTCTGTATCTGATGGTTACTAGCTACATGATCATGGGCAAGTCACTTAATATCCCTGGATTTCAGTTTCCTAATCTGTAAAATGAGAAGGTTGGAGTATGGCCCCTAAGAGCTCTCCCAGCTATCAGAATTACCGATATAGAAACGTTGACCTCTTTAGCTATATATAGGTCGAATTCTCAAATTGTTTAAAAGCACATTCTCTCCATCTGATATGCCTAGGTAGATTTCTGCCTCTGACTCTGAACGGATGTGTAGCTCCGAGTGAGTCTCTTAACCTCTCTTCAGCTCAGTTCCTTTAACTGTAAATTGGAGATAATGACCCCAACCACAGGGTTGTTGTGAATCTCTGTTGCCAAACTTCATGTCTTTGCAACTTTGAACCAGAGACTGTATGCCTGGAGGACTTACAGCTTTCAACCCTGAACCCTGGAAATCCTGCCCAGGGACTTGCCCCCCCCCCCCCCCCAGTCTCCCTCACCTCCTCAGCTCTGCTATTCCTGTAATGATTGGTGAGTGTTTCACCATGGCTCACTGGTCTAAGAGGCTGCAGTCACACTTCATTTTCACTCTGCGTTTTCTCTTTTCACCAGCTACCAAGACATCATATGCATACCCTCCCCACTTTCCCCTCCATTTTAGATCTGGGAAGAGAATTATATCAACATTGTCATTGCTACTGGAAAGGGTGTGTCAATATATCCTTATGATTCCACTCATAGCCCCAATAACTTTTAAGATTAAAATGCCCCTCCCTTATATATTTTTTCTTCCTCATTAGATTGTAAGACTGTTGAGGGCAGAGGCTGTTTCTGCTTTTTAATTTACTCCCCCAGAGCCAGTATAATGCCTGTCACATAGTAATTGTTTGATAGCTTTCCTTCCTTCCTTCCTCCCTCCCTCCCTTCTTTCCTTCTTTCCTCCTTCTTTTCTTCCTTCCTTCCTTCCTTCCTTCCTTCCTTCCTTCCTTCCTCTCTTTCAAAGTTCTTGGTGGACCTTAAAGTGCTCAATAACCATCAACTATCATTACTAGAAATATCCTCACTATAAAGATGGAGAAGATAGGAACACAGATGTTTGACTTAACAGAGGATAGTTTCTAAACCCACCAGACAAACTGAAAACAGGACATTCTACTTAGTCCCAGAGCTTGGCTGTAAATAGTAGATCATGCATTTCCCCTGCCCCCACCTCAAATTTTATGTTGCAGGAGAGCATTTTTTTTGTTTTGCATTGAATATCTATATCTATATATAAAGTGAACGCCTGGTGGGTGGGCGTATGGGGGTGTTCACTTTTATTTAGTGTAATGTGAACATGTCAGAAGCATAGAAAATAGAAGGAAAGAGTTTTATGCAATGCTGTCAGTTCTCACGTCTGGTGCTTTTTTTTTGCTGAGATGGTGCTGAAACGACTCAAACTTAATATCCATATCCATTTGATCACATCAGATCTGATCATTAAGGAACACTGTTTGAATGATAGCTGTTTCCTGTCAGGCATTAGCCATCCAGCAGTACCCACATTTCCATATGTTTGGAACTGATATGACTCAGAGAGGCTGGGGAACAGTGGGAGGAAGGAAGCAATTTAAAGATGAAGGGTAAGAAGAGGCCAGGGGACAGACTTCAGTTTGATTCTAAGTTAGAATATCTCTACATACCTTTCCCCTGGAAAGTTGTGGGTGGGTCCAGAGAGATTATTAAAAAAAAAAATGCCGCATTCTCTGAATGGCATGCAGCCTCATTATCCATAAGATGGGTGAAGTTAATTTGTCAGAAAAGCCTGAGGGTGGGCACTGGTGCTCAAGATAAAGCCAATACAGTAATATGAAGGGAATTAATAGACTCTAGAATGTTGGAAGAATGAGGACAGCCACAATTTGTGGATGCACAGTGTTCCAAGCAAGGGTATTCTAAATGCATCCTTAATTTTCAGATGGGAAGACATAGAAGTCATTCCAATGAGGGTGCCCTTCCCCCTTCTTTCCCTTCATCCTTTCCCCCAATTTCCAGGATACTAAGATCCTTGGGGATACCAGGAAAGAATGACATGAGGCTTCATACTGTTTGATTGACCCAAAGGGCATGGAGGACCATCAGGTTCTGCAATCTGTTCTGACATTGCATCCCAAGATTCTCTGGGTCTTAGCCTCTGCCTTGGTGCTACATTCTCCAGAACTGTAGACACTGTCATCAGATCTGTGGATGCACCATGTCCATTAGTCAGTAAGTATTTATTAAGTACTTCCTATGTGCCAGGCACTATCCTGAGTGCTGGGGATATGAAAAGAAGAAAAAGACAATCACTGCCCTCAAGGAGCTCACAATCTGATGGAGGAGGGGGGATAACAAGCAAACAAATATGTGCAAATAAGTCATATACAAGAAATAAGGGAAAAATTTAACAGAATGAAAACACTAGAAAAAAGTTTCTGTGAAAGATGGAATTTTAGTTGGGACTTGGAGGAAGCCAGGGAGGTCACTAGTTAGAGCAGAGGAGGGAGAACACTCCAGGCATGGGGGCCAGTCAGAGACAATTCCTGGAGCCAAGACATGGAATGTCCTGTTCCAGAACAGCAAGGAGGCCAGCATCATTGGACTGAAGAGTATGTGGCAAAGAATAAGGTGCCAGAAGACTGAAAAGGCAGGAGGGAGCTGGGTTATAAATGGCTTTGAACATCAAATGGAGGACTTTTACATTTGATCCATGAGGTGATTGGGAGCCATTGGAGTTTATTGAGTATGGGGGGACATGACTGGACTTATGCTTTAGGAAAATCACTTTGGTGGCTGAGAGATGGATGGATTGGAGTAAGGAGGGAATTGAGGCAGGCAGATCTTTCATAAAATTATTGCAATAGTCTAAGCATGAGGTGATAAGGGTCAGTACTAGGTGGTGACAGTGTCAGGGGAGAGGAAGGGTCATATCTGAGAAATAGTTCAAATGTGATATCAACATGCCTTGGCTACAGGTTGGATATCTGAGGTGAGAGGTAGTCAGGAGACGATGTTGACATTTAGGTTGTCAACAGCCCTACCGAGGGACTCTTAAAACTTATTGGACTTTCTATCCACCCTATAGTTGAACAATATTTTATGTGTTGTTACTTCCAATCAGTGTAAGCTCCACAGAAGTAGAGAATGTCTCCCTTTTATTTGTATTTACATCCTCAGTACTTAAACCAGTGACTGGTATATTATAAGGACTAAATAAATGTCCTTTCATCCATCCATTCATTCATTTGTGCAACAGAATCATAAATTCAGAATTTTAAGCCTCTTCCAGCACTATATCCCAACAGTAGAGGGATAAGATCTGTTGCAGAGCTATATTCGCTTCCCAGATGAGCAAGTTCTGGTCCAACAGGGTTTTGAATTGTCTGAGGTCACTGAGTGAAAAATATCATTAAAATACCAAAGCACAAAGTGTAAGAAGTTTGTGTGTTATGATGGAATTAAAGGATAAGACACATAGAGGAATCAGACTTTAGAAGTCATCTAGTCCATCACTCTCATTTTATAATGAGGAAACTTGGGCCCAAAGAAAGTAAATCACTCTCTTAACCTCAGACATCTGCAGTGCCATGCATGAGCAGCTTCCCAAAAGAATGCTACTGTGAACAGCTTTTAAGGTTCTGATTATATAGTATAGTGAACACTCTATTTATTCAAAAACAAATCAAAGGAAAACATTTGCAACAAATCAAGATACAGTATTCACAACCTTACATCTTATCACAGAAAATCACAATATAGTATTCACAACAGCTTATCAATAAAATGGCCACATAGTTTTCACCAAAGTGGTCACAGTATTTAGAACAAAGAACAAAAGAACAATTATCTGGTATCCCTAAGGTGGTTTCCCTCCTTACTTAGTCATTCAATCATCTTCCACCCATGGGGCAACTAGCTTAACTTAACCAGTTGCTTAACTAGCAATCACTTACTAAGTATCACTAATTACTAAATACAATCATTAGAAAATACACAAACCTTCTACCCTAGGTCTCTAGTAAACTTCAATTTCATCACAGCATTTAATATCCAAGGAGAGGCCTTTTCTTGACTTGGGGTAGCCTCTCAGATTCCCTGGCTCTCTTTCCATGGTCCCAGCTTCTACCTGAATCCACCAAATAGTTACCAGGATTCAGAGGCAGACAGCTCCCAGGTCCTTGTCCAGTCCTCCGGGGGGTTCATACTACCACACTGAAGTTCACAGGGTCCAGTACATCTCAAAACCTTCACAATTTTTGTTCCCAGGAATTCAAGCATCAACCAAGCCACAAACAAACAAAGTCTTAGCATCCTGGTCATGCCTCCCCAGTCCTCCAGGGGTCTGGCTTGCCCTAGGACCCACCTTCCAGGTGGCAGCAACAACTTCAGCCTTCCAGACAGCCCTCCTGACAGCAACTTCAGCCTTCATCAGATTATGGTCTCAAGAAAACTCAAACTCAGTTCTCAGTCAGCTGTAGCAGCCCAGCTTCCAGATGCTGCTGAGAGAAACTCTCTGTCTCTCTCTGTCTCTCTCTCTCTCTCTCACAGCTGGCTTCAGTCTACACAATTCTTCCACTAGGATCTTGTCAGGAGAAAATCCTGCTTCTTCCACTAAGATATCCTCAGGAGAAAATTCTAACTATCTCTCTCTGGGGCTTTTCTTATATACATGCCCATTGGCTTCCTGTTTCAGCCAACCCCTTCTTCATCAAAACACCTCTCCCTGACCACTACATTTCTTGTCTTCTTCTTTTAAAGCATAGGATTCTAAGGGAAGGGACTATCTTGATTTTTGTACTTGTATCCCCAGCACTTAGCATAGCATATAGTAAACACTTAATAAAGACTTTGAAAATTCATTCATTCTACCATAAGAAATGATGAGCAGGTAGACTTCAGAAAAATCTGGAAAGATTTACATGAACTGATGCTGAGTGACGTGAGCAGAACCAGAAGAACATTGTACACAGTATGAACAACATTGTGGAATGACTAAATTTGATAGGATCTAAGACAACTCTAAAAGATTCATGATGGAAAATGCTATCCACCTTCAGAAAAAAGATACATGGAATCTGAATGCAGATCAAAGCATATTGTTTGTGCTCTCTCTCTCTCCTCTCTCTCTCTCTCTCTCTCTCTCTCTCTTTCTCTCTCTCTCACTCTCTCTCTCTCTCTCCATCATTTTGTTTCTTCTTTCTTGTGGTTCCTCTCATTGGTTCTAAGTCTTCTTTACAACATGACTAATATGAAATTTTATTTAATATTAATGCACATGTGTAGCAGCAAACACCCTAGCACACCCAGAATGGCTGCTAGCACAGGTTCTTAGATCTGCTTTTATAAAAGAAAGCAACTCAAAAGGGATTAACAATGTTACTATAATCGAACAAACATGTATCATTTACCTAGTTCAGGGGAAAAAGTCAGCAACCTGAACTTCAGAGAAAATACAAACAGAAGTTATAAGCTGATAAAAAGTAGGGAGGAAATGACACAGTTCAACAGACAGGGTTTCTAGCTGTCTGACAATCACATACAGTTAGTTAGTCACCAGAGAGAGAAGCACCAACATCTAGGTTTTCAAAGCCGGGGGGCTCAATGGCTAGCCAGAGTCTCATTGGGCCAAATCACACAACTTTTCTCATAAGTGAGTCCCAAAGCAAAACCTCACCTCAGGGAGTATATACAGCCTTCTCCAGGGTCAGAGAACATCACAGCCTTCATGACTCACTGCCTAATTACAAAGTAACAAGGTAGGCATCTTCCTGAAAAACAAGCTTCCCCTCCCTACCCCCACAGCCAAGGTGCTCCACCCTTCAGCAAACTCCACCTACCACAGGTTCCATGTGACCACATTCAGCCTATTATGGGGCAGAGTATGTTTTCAAATCAGGGAAAGTCCTCAAATTCACTTAGGCTTGTTAAGGGTCAGGGAAGATCTTCAAATTCCCTTACCAATACAACATGTAGAGCCCATATTAGATTGCATGCCATCTTGGGGTAAGGGGAGGGAAGAGAGGGAGAGAAAATTTTGAACTCAAAATCTTATGGAAGTGAATGTTGAAAACTAAAAATAAATTAATATTTTAAAAAAGAAAATTCATTCATTTATTCATTTTATGTGAACTTGTGATTCTACATTATACAAACTTCTTTTTAAAAAGTATGCATTACATTTAACAAGATAATAACAAATTTGCCCTGCTTGTCTGTGTCTTCTGAATTTTCTTGTAATCTCATCTACATATTTTTAAAATGTTTTGATACTCTTATCTTTGCATCACTATCACCACTCCTGCTTCCCACCCCACAATTCTCCTTTTCCCCTCAATGAAATCCCTCCCTTATAACAAATTAATATAGTCAAGAAAAACAAATTCATGCAATGGTCTTCTGAGAAAGTATGTTTCATTCTGCTTTTGGAGTCTATCACCTCTCTACTGAGAGGAGGGAAACATGCCTTCTTGCATCAAGTCTTCTTGCATCAGTATTGGTCACTGCCTTGATCTGAGTTCTTAAATCAGTCAAAATTGTTTCTCTTTACATTACTGTAATTATTGTATAAATTGTTCTGGTTCTTCTCACTTCGTGCTGCATCCATTCATATTAATTTCCCTAGATTTCTCCAAATCTCTCCTTTTTTGTAATTTCTTATGATACAATATTCCTTTATATTCCTATACTATAATTTATTCAGCCAACCTCCAATTATACACACCCACTTTGTTTCCAGTCCTTTGCTCTAACAAAAAGTGCTTCTATAAATATTTTTATACATTTGAGTCTTTGATACCATGAGAGTATATGCCTAGCAATAGTGTTTCTGGGTTAAAGTATATGCATAGTTCAGTGATTTTGGAGAAATAATTCCAAATTATTTTCCAGAATGGTTGGACCAATTATCCATTTTACAAATGCATCAGCCTATTCTCTCAAGACCCTCCAAACTATTGTCTAATTTTATACTTTTAAGTTAATTTCCCAATTTATTCTTGTTTTTTCCTGTCCCAAGTCTTTTCCCTTTTAGCTGTTGTCAAGCCTGGATTTAATCTATATTATGCTACATGCAATTATCTGTGTTTTAAGGGATGTTCAACACAACTGATGTAATTTAATGCAATCAACTTATGTGATTTTTCCTTTTTAATATCATTATGATGACTCTCTAGACCAGTTATGAACCTATTTTCAGGAGGCTTGTAATGTACTAGCACAATTTCATCTACTTCTGGAAGACTTTACCACTTCAACAGGAAATCTCTTCCATTTAGACTATGTACTGGATATCTTTAATGCAGTTGCAAATATCTTTGGCATAGAGATGTCAAACTCTCTGCCACTGGGCAGCAAGTGGCCAGTCAAACTCTCTAATGTATCCTGAACCCGATTAAAATGTAACTGGAAAATGTTTAATAAAATAAATACAAATAAAATACAACACAGATAATGTTAATTTGTCATTTTCTAAGTCAATATGCTGCCTTTAGTGATCGATTTCTATTTGAGGTTGAAACAACTGCTTCAGAGAATAGGTTATATCACTGTAATGTTGTTCCTATTGTTGCCTATCAAAAAATTTTGTATTATCTTAAAATATGCATGGAACATTATCTTGTTGGAAGAGAACTTTCTAAGATCACACTTTATTCTGTTGAATCACTGTTTTCTATAGTCAAGAAACACAGTAGCATTTTATATTCTCTGAACCCTTCAGTGAATTGTGTGACTGTAAAGAATATCACATATGCAAAGAAACATGAGATAAGCAAATTTAGAGACATCTCTACTTAATACATTCATATGGACTATTTGTTCCTGATCTGTGGTAGAGCCTTCTGAGGTCTTACTGGTTTAGTCAACCACAGCGATCAGACACATTGTACCTTGACCCTGACATAGCGATAACATTTTGGTCCTCTTTGAGCATGAAGGACAACAACCAACCATTACATATAAAGTAAATACATGCAAGATACATATAGAGTGGAAAAATGGTAACCTTAGAATAAAAGTTTTGTAGCAATCATCAAAACCACTTGGCACTAGCTAAGAAATAGAGGGGTAGATGAGCGGAATTGGTTAGGTACACAAGACACAGTAGTCAATGATTATAGAAATCACTGCTTGATAAACCCAAAGATCCCAGCTTCTGGGATAAGAAGTCACCATTTGACAAAAACTGCTGGGAAAACTGGAAAATAGTATAGCAGAAACTGGGCATAGATCAATGTCTGACACTGTATATCTGAATAAAGTCCAAATGGGTACATGATCAAGGCATAAAATATGATGCTATAAACAAATTAGGGGAGCAAAGAATAGTTTATCTGTCAGATTTTTGTAGAATGGAGGGATTTATGTCCAAATAAGAGACAGAGAACATCATGAAATGCAAAATGGATAATTTTGATCACATTAAATTGGAAAGTTTTTGCACAAACTAAGTCAATGCAACCAAGATTAGGAGGGAGGCAGAAAACCGGGAAAGAATTTTTATAACCAATGTCTCTAATAAAGGCCTCATTTCTAAAACATACAGAAAACTGAGTCAAATTTACAAGAATACAAGTCATTCTCCAATTGATAAATGGCAAAAGGATATGAACAGGAAGTTTTCAGAGGAAGAAATTAAAGCTATTTATTAGTATATGAAAAAATACTCTAAATCACTATTGGTTAGAGAGATGCAAATCAAAACAGCTCTGAGGTACCACATCACACCTATCAGATTGGCTAACATGGCAAAACAGGAAAATGATAAATGTTGGAGAAGATGTGAGAAAATTGGAACACTAATTCATTGTTGGTGGAGCTGTGAGCTGATGCAACTATTCTGGAGAGCAATTTGGAACTATGCCCAAAGGGCTACAAAAATGTGCATACCCTTTGAGCCAGTAATGCCACTACTAGGGCTATATCCCAAAGAGACCATAAAAATGAGAAAAAAAAGACCCACATGTACAAAAATATTTATAGCAGCTCATTTTGTGGTGGCCAAGAACTGGAAATTGAGGGGATACCCATCAATTGGGGAATGGCTAAACAAGTTGAAGTATAAAAATGTTATTGAATACTGTTGTGCTAAAGGAATGATGAACAGGCAAACTTCAGAGAAACCTGGAAAGACTTCTATGAACTGATGCTGAGTAGCAGAACCAAGAGAATATTGTACACAGTAACAATATTCTGGACTGATTTTGATAGACTTAGCCCTTCTTAGCAATGCAAGGACCTAAAACAATTTGAAAGGACACACAATGGAAAATGCTAGCCACATGCAAAGAAAGAACTATGGAGTCTGAAGGTAGAGTGAAGCATACTATTTTCTTTTTTTTTTGTTTTGTTTTATTTTTATTTTTTGTCTTTCTCATGGTTTTTCCCATTTGTTATAATTCTTCTATGCGAATGACTAAAGTGAAAATGTATTTAAAAGGAATGCATGTGTAGAGCTCATATCAGACTGCAAGCCATCTTGGTGAAGGGAGAGGAGAGAGGGGGAGAAAAATTTAAAACTTATGGCACTGAATGTTGAAAACCAAAAAAAATTAATTTTTTTTAAAAAAGAATGAAAATGGAAGGGACTGGGAAAGGCCTCCAGTAGAAGGAAGTATTTGAATTTAATTTTGGAGGAAGTCAAGAATTCTAGGAGGCAGAAGTTAGGAGGGAAATCATTCCAGGCATAGAAGAAAACCAAGATAAAGGCATGGACACAAGAGATGGAGTGTAATATGTGAGCAAAAGCCAAGATCTTGAGTGTATACAGGGAAGTAGATTGGAAGATGGCTGGAAATGTAACAATAGACTGTAAAGAATTTTAAAATACCAAACGTGTGACTTTACATTTGATCTTAATGGGATAGAGAGCCACTGGTGTTCACTGAGTGTGTGTGTGTGTGTGTGTGTATGTGTGTGTGTGTGTGTGTGTGTGTGCATGTATGTATATGTCTCACGTGACAATACCTACATTTTGGACAACTTTATAAGTAGCAGAGCAGTTTGCATGGGTGAAGGAAATTTTATCACTGAAAGTTTCTTATACCAATGAAATTATAGATAAGGTCCTAACCTCCTCCTCCCCACCCCCAAAAGAAAAAAATCATGAAATCACAGAATCACAGAGTCAAAGAGAAACTAAGAGGCTACCAAGTTCAACCCATTCCATCAGCAATATTAGCTACAATATTCCCAGCAAGTGACAATCTAGATGTGATCTGACCATAGCAGAGGGCAGTGGATTTATCATCAGCTGGTGTTCTAAACTCTCTAATTCTGTTCTATTCTGACTCTCCTAATAGAATCCAGGAACCCAGCAGTTTTTTTGGTTGATCTTACCACACAATTAATATATATATATAGTTGGTAAAAAGTCACTAAAACACCAATATTTTTAAAAATAGGAATTGCTATTGAGCCATGCTTGCCCCATCTTTTATACTTGAAAACTTTGTTTTTTTGAACCTGTGTAGTACCCTTAAAATTTATCTTAACTAAATTTAATTTTATTAGATTTCACTCATCATTTGGCCCTAACTGTCATCTTTTTTAGCGATCAGTCCTGGCTTCATGCTGTCTACAAATTTGATAAGCATTTGATTTACAGTATGTCTTCAAGCAAGTTATTGATACACAAGTGCTAAGTAGTCAAGGGCTAAGGATAGATTCCCTGGACTACTTCTCCAGAGATCTACCTCTAAGATGACATTAAGCTGTCGTTCTTTATTGTGGCGTCCAGCTAATTCCAAATTCCTGTGACTATATTATTTTCTAACCCAAATTTCTCCATCTAGATTGTAAGGATATCTTGAAAGTCTTCACCAAATCCTTTGTTACAATCTTGGTGTAAACCATGAATGGAAAAGTCCATCATTTTTCAGTTAAGTAACTTGTTAAAATGCAATTGTTAGTCAATCAGTTCAACAATAAATAAGCATTTATTAAGTACCTACTATGGTAAGGTACTTTGTTAGTTTCTGGAAATAAAAAAAAAGCAAAGAATGCAATAATCCACTCTCCAAGATCTTAGATGGTATTGAGAGCCTTTATATACAAGAAATATGTATCAGAACATACAGAACACATACATACATACATATATTCACACAAAGTAGTTAAATAAAAAGAAATAGAAGGTAGTAAGTTATAATAATTGCTAAATAAAAATAAATACAAGCAGTCTGTGATAATAATCTTTGATCACTGGCAGAGTGTCTACAATCATATACCCAGTTTATTCAGTATCTTGGGGTATCATTCATCTGGACCCTGTGTTTTGAAGTTGTTGAGGACTTCTAGTCATTCTTCTCTTTTATTTTGGGTTTCTGACTTCTCTCCATCATCCATTATCTACAATTCATCCACCTCATGCAGTGGACCCAATCTTTCTTTGATTCTCCTCTTTTTCTAACCTAGCTTTAAAAAAACAAAACTATTTTGAGTTATGTTATCCTCAACCTTGATCATCAGTATCAGTTCATATTGACTTCTAGCACATCTGACATTTTTTCTGAGAACTATACCACACACTTGTATTCATCTTCATTCACCTTCTCTTGATAAAGACCTCTATGCATACAAATGCATGTAGCAGCTCCTTTCATAGCAGCAAAAAATTAGAGACTAAGAGAATGCCCACCTATTGGGGGCTAAACAAATTATAGTATAAAATGCAATGGAATATTATTGTATCATAAGAAAGGATAAAATGGACAGCTTCAGAGGAAATGGAGATGACCCATATGAATTGATGTGAAGCACAGGGAGAAGAATTAGAAGAATAATTTATGCAGTAAATTGAAAGACTTTGGAAAACAACCTTGAAAGACTTATAGTCAATGCAATGACAAACCATGATCATAGAAGACCAAAGATGAAGCATTCTATTCACTTCTTGTAGGAGATGATGGATTCAAAATGCACAATGAGATGCTTGACTGAATATTTGGTCTTTTCAGTTTAAATAAATGGGGGGGTAGTAGAAGGAAGAAAGAACAAATGCTTGTCAACAAAGAAAGAAAAGCTTTTTGATCACCTGATCTTGCTATATACATGTATGTATATATGTATGCATGTGTGCATATATATGCATACATTTGTGTATATCTCCATCTACTTATCTATTTACCTATAATTTTAGCTAGTGAATGCCCTGTCCAGCCACATTGGTCTTTTTACAGAGATTTTTTTTCTCCCAATGGAGTGGTTTCTGTTTGGATACATAGAATTTCGTTCTTGAGAACTTTTCTTCCTCCTTGGCCTAGATTTCATCATAGAATTTAGGTAGGTCTTGAGATCCTACCTATGCTTTTTCCCTCTCTGGATCCTTTGAGATCTGCTATTTCAAAGTCTATGGAGCAAAACAAATCATCCCTGGTTTTCATCTTTCTCTATCATAAATTCCACGATGAAGGATTCACTTCTTCCCAAGGTTCTCACTTTTCCTACGTTAGCAACCAATTGTATCTTGCTGGTCAGAATTAAGTACAGATTAACAATTTCTCTCATGACTTCTTTTACTCTTTGAAAGTA
>JAQQSV010002195.1:0-16982 GCA_028646515.1 Pseudochirops corinnae
AGTGGGAAGTATCCTTGTGTGCGTTTTGGAGTTCTAGGATTGGTTTAGAGTCCTATTTTATGGGTATTTTGGGGTGGCTATGTGAGAGCTGCAATATGTTGCTGCTGCTACGCCGCCATCTTGGCTCCGCCCCCTTAGTCCTTTTTTCTTATGGCTTGATAATTCTGGAAACTGCCCCAGCTGCCGCTGATCCGCTCTCCTGAAGCTCCCACTGTGGCTTGGCTCGGCTTGTCCAGCTGCCCCTGGGGCCACGCCACGGTTTCAGGCTGGGCTGGTTTCGGCTCCCAGCGCTAAGATGTCCCTTTGAGCCGAGTTGCCTTCAGCAGGAAGTGTATTTGTGTGCATTTTAGAGACCTAAAATTTGTTTAGAGTCATATTTTATGGGTATTTGATTTGGCTGTGTGGGAGCTGCCGTACCTTGCTGCTCCTATGCCACCATCTTGGCTCCGCCCCCCCACATAAAACTTTCTAATGTTTGAGTGTGAACCTTGGCTACTTATCAACTTGTGTTTTGGAGACTGAGAAGGAAAAGGATATAATTAATAATGCCCCTTAATAGGCCTATGTGACCATGTATCCCCTTTTCCCTTGGAACAGCAGCTGTGTTCCCAGTTGTAAAGGTAGAGATATTTCAATGACAGATGTCTTGCTGCTTTCATAGCTGTGATACATCCTGAGTCACACAGTCATAATCAATACACTTGCCTATTAAGAGAGATTGAAGAAAGTTTACCATCTATGACTTCAGCTCATAAAAATTCTGATGGAAGTAAACAAAGGTACAATGTCCAAGTTTGTCAGCAAGGTGATGATATTTTGCTGAGAAATATGAGTCAAGGAACATATTAATTAATTGGATTAATTAATTAATGGATGGATGGATATTTACTCCTTTTCAAGTTGATGAGAGACTGGGCAACTTGGCATTGTACCAATAATGCCAGAAAGTGGTGGGAGTTCTATAAAAAAAAAAAACAAAAACCCAACAAACAACAATTTATAGGAGCCATCCATTATCCATATGAACTTAGTTGGATTCCCTGAGAAGCAAATGAAATTAATTAATTAAACAGACTTTAAGGAGAAGATACTACCTACCAGTTATAACTAGACCATCTGAATTAAGTAATAGAAAGGAGGAAAGAAACAAGAATTCATTATGCACCTACTATGAGCCCAGCACTTTACAAATATTAACTCATCTGATCCTTATGATAACTCTGGGAGGTAGGTGCTATTATTATTCCCATTTTATAGTTGAGGAAACTGTGGCAGACAGAGGTTAAGTGACTTGCCCAAGGTCCTGTAATGCTAATGAAATAGGAAGATCTTCTCTGTGCATTAATAGGCCTATGTGACCATGTGTCCCCTTCTCCCTTGGAACAGGAGCTGTGTTCCCAGTTGTAAAGGTACGGAGATATTGCAATGATGGATGTCTTGCTACTTTCCCAGGTGTGATACATCCTGAGTCACATAGAGCCCATGGGGGAGGCACTTGCCTAAGGAGCAGCTTGCTTAGGGGGAGGCTCGCTTGTAGATAGACTTTCACACCTTTTGGTACCAAGCTAATTAGGCACTGAGTCATGACAGTTGTGGTGCTTTCTAGCTCTGAGCCTATTAGTTGAAAACTCTTATCTACTGGGAGGTTGGGATTTTACTTAGTCCTATCCAGGGAACCAAAAGGTCATTCTCATGAAGTCATAAGACCCAATCCAGTGGTGTATGTAGGTGGTTGTATTATTCTGTTTAGACAGCTGGAGCCCTGTCTGCTGGATTCTTTCTTGGGCAATCACTTCTTTCTGCTTATCTGCGGTTAAAGTAAGATTGTCGGCCCCTTTAAGATAGTCTTTCCTTTAGAAAAGCAGATCCAAGAACCTGTGCTAGCAGCCACCCTGGGTGTGCTAGGGTGCTTGCTAATACAGGTCCCCAGCTAGTAAGTGTTGGAGGCCAAATGTGAACTCAGGTCTTTCTAACTTTCTAACTCAGGTCTTTCCAGCACTCTGTCTACTGTACCACCTAGCAGTCTCTAATAGCTCAGGAGGTGATGTTTCCAGTGAAGAAGACAATATGCAAGGAACTCTGTCTGCACTACAATCTGCAATAGATCTGAGTAGAATGTTAGTTCAAACGAGGGGAGAAAGTAGAACCCAGCTGCCATGCCTTTCCTGACAAAAGTCTCATTTATAGAGAAGTGCTAGGGAATGGACCTGTAATTTCAACTGTGTGGCCCTGAGCAAGTCACTTAACCCTGTCTGCCTCAGTTTCCTCATCTGTAAAATAAGCTGGAGAAGGAAATGGCAAACCACCCCAGTATCCCAAATAGGGTGATGAAGAGTCAGGCATGACTGAAAAAAATGATAGGGAACTTCTAGGTGAGAACTTTCCCTCTACCAATGAAGGGTGGAACATTTTCTATAATTCAGTCTTAGAATTGCCTAGAGTACAGAGAAGTTAAGTAACTTACTTAGAGTTGCATAGTCATTATGTGTCAGAAGTAGGACTTTAACCTCATTCTTTCTGGCTTTCAAGCCCATTCTCTACGTACCATACCCTGTGGCTAAAGATTTTTTTTAAAGATAATCTGTAAAGCTCAGGGATGACATCATCCCATACCATAAACAAATTTAGTATATACAGAGAAAGGTCAGTAGGTCACAAAAGAACCAGATCTATCCCACAGTGTGGAATAACAGAAAGAGCACTGGTTTTGGAGCTGGATTCAAATACCATTTCTGGTTTGACCTTAGGTAAGTAACAACCTCTCTGGACCTTAATTCTTTTATCTGTAAAATGAAGATGGCCTCTGAGTTCGATTCTAATTCCTATAAACTCTTAATAGACTAACTTCTGCTGTTACAGAAGAAATAGAAATGGCTACACATATGGCCATATGTAGTTCCCATTGAGGAATCATAATCATACTTTTGAATGGCTTATATATGTATTACTCATCTTTTAAACTGTTATTATTATTCTTTTTTATTTCTATTCTTTTTAAAATTTTAGTTTTCAACATTCATTTCCACAGGATTTTGAGTTACAAATTTTCTCCCCATCTTTCCCCTACCCCCCACCCCAAGATAGCAAGCCTATTGAATACCTCTTCCCCCAATCTGTTCTCTCTTATATCCTTCCCCATTACTCCTCTGTCTAGTAGGGCAAGATGGATTTCTATACCCAGTGCCTGTATGTCTTATTTCCCAGTTGCATGTAAAAAACAATTTTTTTTTTTGCCTTTTGGAGGGGGAATGCAGGGCAATTGGAGTTAAGGGACTTGCCCAAGATCACACAGCTAGTATGAATTAAGCATCTGAGGCAAGATTTGAACTCAGGTCCTCCTGACTCCAGGGCTGGTGTTCTAGTTACTTTGCCACCCAGCCACCCCCAAAAACAATTTTTTTTAACATTTGTTTTTAAAACTTTGATTTCCAAATTCTTTCTCTTCCCTCCTCACCCACACCCTCTGGGAAGATAAGCAATTCAATATAGGTTGTATATGTGTAGTTACACAAAACGTTTCCTTAGTAGTTATATTGTGAAAGACTAACTATATTTCCCTCCATCCTATCCTGTCCCTCACTTATTCTGTTTTCTACTTTGACCCTGTCCCTTTTCAAAAGTGTTTGCTTCTAACTGCCCTCTCCCCAATCTGCCTTCCCCTCTATCATCCCCCGTCTTGTCCTCCTCTTACCCCCTACTTTCCTGTAGGGTAAGATACTCAATTGAGTGTGTATGTTATTCCCTCCTTAAGCCAAATTCAATGAGAGTATGGTTGTCCCCTTCCCTTTCACCTTCCTGCTCTTCCCCTCCATTGTAAGTTTTCTCTTGCCTCTTTTATGTGAGATAATTTACCCTAGTCTATCTTTCCCTTTCTCCTTCTCTCATTATATTCCTCTCTCACCTCTTAATTTTATTTTTTAGATATTGTCCCTTCCTATTCAACTCATCCTGTGCCCTCTGTCTATGTATACATGCACACACATATACATACACATATGTATTTATACACACATACACCCTCCTATACATACATATATATATTCCCTTCAACTATCCTCATACTCATGAGTTGCAATTATCATTTTTCCATGTAGGAATGTAAATAGTTCAACTTTAATAAATTCCTTATGATTTCTTTTTCCTGCTTACCTTCTCATGCTTCTCTTGCTTCTTGTATTTGAAAGTCAAATTTTCTGTTCAGCTCTGGTTTTTTCACCAAAAATACTTGAAAGTCTTAAATTTCATTGAATGACCATATTTTCCCCTGACGCATTATACTCAGTTTTGCTGGGTAGGTGATTCTTGGTTTTAATCCTAGCTCCTCTGACCTCTGGAATATCATATTCCAAGCCCTTTGATCCCTTAATGTAGAAGCTGCTGGATCTTGTGTTATCCTAATTGTGTTTCCACAATACTCAAATTGTTTCTTTCTGACAGCTTGTAATATTTTTTTCCTTAACCTGGGAACTCTGCAATTTGGCTGTGATATTCCTAGGAGTTTTCTTTTGGGGATCTTTTTCTTTCTTTTTTTTATTATTTTATTTATTTTATTTTATTTAAACTTTTGTTTATTTTTAGTTTACATCATTCATTTCCATGAAATTTTGATTTACGAATTTTCTCCCCATCTTTCCCCTACCCACCACCCCAAAAAAGCGATCCCACTGTATACTCCTCCCCCAATCAGCTCTCTCTTACATCCTCCCCCCATCACCCCTCTGACTTTCCGGTAGGGCAAGATGGATCTCCTTACCCCAGTATCTGTATATTTCCCTCCTTCCTATTCCACTCCCCTCTTGTTATATTCTCTACTTTGTCCCTGTCCCTTTACAAAAGTGTGTGCTTCTAACAACCCTCCCCTCCAACCTGCCCTCCCCTCCATCCTCTCCCCTCTTATCCCCTTTCCCCCTACTCTCCTGTAGGCCTTGGGATCTTTTTCAAAGAGGTGATTGGTGAATTCTTTCAATTTCTATTTTGCCCTCTGGTTCTAGAATATCGGGGCAATTTTCCTTGAGAATTTATTGAAGGATGATTTCTAGGCTCTTTTTTTTTTTTTATCATGGCTTTCAGATAATCCAATAATTTTAAAATTATCTCTCCTGGATCTATTTTCCAGGTTAGTGGTTTTTCCCAATGAGATATTTCACATTGCCTTCTATTTTTTCATTTGTTTGGATCTGTTTTATAGTATCTTAATTTTTCATAAAGTCATTAGCTTCCATTTGCTCCACTCTAATTTTGAAGGAATTACTCTCTTCAGTGAGTTTTTGAAATTCTTCTTCCATGTGGGCAATTTGGCTTTTTAAGGTATTCTTCTCCTCATTGGCTTTTTGGGCTTCTTTTGCCATTTGAGTTAGTCTATTTTTTTAAGGTATTATTTTCTTCAGTATTTTTGGGGGTCTCTTTTAGCAGGCTGTTAACTCTCTTTTCATGATTTTCTTGCATCATTCTCATTTCTCTCCCCAATTTTTCCTCCACTTCTCTTACTCAATTTTCAAAATCCTTCTTGAGCTCCTCCATGGCCTGTAATAAATTCATATTTTTCTTGGAAGCTTTTGATGCAAGAGCTTTGACTTTGTTGACTTCTTCTGGTTCCATGTTTTGATCCTTTTTGTCTGCAAAAAAGGATTCTATGGTCTGATTGTGCTTCCTCTGTTTGCTCATCTTGCCAGCCAATTACTTGACTTTTGAGCTCTTTGCCACAGTAGAACTCTGCTTCCAGAGTGGAGAGTGCTGTGTCCCAAATTGCTGGGGTTTTCACAAATGTTGTCAAAGGTCTGAGAAGGGTACCCTCTCTACAGCCACCACAAGCTCTGGCACATTGGTGTTTCTCACCCCAGGACCACCACCCATGACCATGATCCAGATCCAAGAAGGTCAAAGCAAGAGTGCTTACCCTCTGAATGGTCACTTGGTCCCACTATGATCTGCAGGCCAGGAGCTCTGGAGGCAGCCATGTAGCAGCAGCTGCAGCCACTGTGCCTCTGCCACCTCTTGCCCTGGGGTGAGGGGCTGGATGGTGCTCTTCTGTCACCCACTTACAACAGAGTTTCCCACTGACCTTTTACTTTCTCTTTGGCGTTTATGGGTTGAGAAGTCTGGAAACTGCCACTGCTCTGGTGATTCACTCTCCTGAAGTCTTCTCTGGCTGGTTTGGAACTGCCTTCCTGTTGGCCTGCCAGGCTGCCTTCAGGGGGAGATTTGTTTCTCTGTCACTCTGTGGATTCTATAGCTCTAAAATTTGTTTAGAGTCATATTTTACAGGTATTGGAGGTGGTTGGAGTGGGAGCTCAGACAATATCCTCCTTTTACTACAACATCTTGGCTCTGCCCCTGTTACTCTTCTTCTTCTTGCTAGTGTTGCATTATATTCTTTTTTATTTAAAGCAGCCTGTCATAGGATGTTTTGCATTATGATTTGTTCATTGTATTTAATATTAATGAAATCTGGTTTGTCTTCAGATGATTTACAGGTGAGTGAGAATTTTTGGTTGGGGGAAAGAAAAACAACAATGGTCTCACTAGGTTTTTGTCACAGAGACTAGATCCTGTATCTTCAGGGAAATTATTGGGGGTGGGAAAAGGGAAGGGAAGGGAAGGGAAGGAGGCTAACAGTACCATACCTCAAAGGGAGAAGAGCGCTCTTAGACATCAATTTATACTCTGACAGTAATCATAAACATATTTGGTACTACTTAAAAAGAATTAAAAGTCAGTGGAACTTATTAGGTACACATGACACAGAAGTAAATGAAAATAATAACATAAGTGTTTGATAAACCCAAAAAACCCAGCTACTAGAGTAAGGACTCATTATTTGACAAAAAACTGATGATGGGGAAACTAGAAAGTGATCTGGCAGAAATTAGGTTTAGCTTAATATTTTAAACCACATACCACAATAAACTCCAAATAGATACATGTCTTAGGTCTTTCTTTAAAAGGTTACATCATAAATCTTTCCAACAGGTTACAACTTAAATAAAAAACAAAAAAAGATTTTTGCAACCATTGATAGGGGAAGACTTCCTGACCAAATAAGGAATAGAGAAGAGAAAAGAAAATTAAATGGGCAATTTTGAATACACAAATTTAAAAATTCCCACAAAACAAGTGTAGGTTAAATTAGAAGGAAAACAATTAACTGGAAAAAGTCTCTGCAGCAAGTTTCCCTGATAAAAGCCTCTCTTATAAGGAATCTAGAAAATGGACTCAAATTCATTAGGATGTGATATTAAAAATTTGATGTGTTACTTTATTTTATTAAGGTTTAATCAAGTTACTGTTCTCTCTTATGAGTTTAAACCGCCTTAGGCCTGCAACTTAGTTCCCTAGTTGTCATTTGTGATTCACCCACATCCACTTTTAGGAGAAACTTACTTAAGGTAAGGTCAGATATATCACATGAAGCGTATATACTATGCAAATTCTCCTTCCCTGGGCTGTGTGAAATCCTCAGTCTATAATTCTAGCCAATTCAAACTTGAAAATGCCCACAGTGCTAAACTGGGTTCAACTCTGGGGGAAACTTGATTTCTTAATGAGGGAAGTAGACCCTCCCAATTCTCATATTCAGTGGGTCATTACCCTAAAGCCAGCTTCTCTAGGGACAATTCTGCTTTGGCTTTTAGTCTAGGGTTTTTTCCTAAGTGAGGAAAGGGAAGTAAAGGAGATACCCACTATGCTACATACATCATCATATACACAACAGAACATTTTATTCCAACATGAAAAGCAATGATAAGTAAAAGAGACTCACAACATGCATTAGCAGAACGATTTTTTTTTAATTCCAAAAGTCAATTTATAGCCAAGTTACAATCTGCTGATTTGCTGGGAGGATGGTCGTAGGCCTCATTCTAACAATCTGGCCATTTTTTGGTCTCTTTGTCTCTGTGTGTCTCTCATCTTGACTCTTTCCTTGGCACCAGCCAGATCCTGTTACTGCTGCTGCTGATGCAACCACACTCTGGTGGTCACTGTAGCTGCGGTCTTGCTGGCCTCCTTGGACTTAATGCCCTTCTGAAACTCCCAAAGTCATGTAGATTCATCCATCTCAAAACTGCTGCTCAGTCACCCAGTTGTAGAAGGGAACATAAGAAATGGGAGGTAGCCCTATCCTGGGGGATAGAACATGTGCTCATGGTTACATGGGGCCAGCTGAGAGATAAAACTTATTCATGGCTCTGGCTCAGCAACCAACCAATAGTAGAGTAGGGGGCCCTCAATTTAGAGGTGAGTCATACATGGCTGGAAGCAGGCAGAGAATTATCTATAAGTGCTCAAATTTCCACAGGTCTTCAGGAATTATGGTATAGTCACCAGTAATGGTTACTGAAGACACCCACTACACATGTTCTGTGATACATATTCCTAATGGACTGCTGTGACCTTTCTGTTTGCCTTTTACTGACTGAGTTTCATTTCTATATGGGCTTTTTTTTTGTTTTGAGACTAGATCTCCCTGGGTCCTTTAGGCTAGAAGCACAGTAACCTTTCATGGGCCCAATTCCACAGCTGATTAGAAAGGGAACTTTGACCTCTTCCTTTTCCAACCTGGGCCATTTTGCCTGTTTTTAGACAACCCCCTCAACCAGGGCTCACCATATTGATGCCAGATATAGTGCAGACACCCAATTATTCGCTTGTCCTACTGCAGCAGCTCAGAGCTCCAGAAGTCAAGAGATCCTCCAGCCTCCTTGGTAGCAGGGATTACAGATGTGCACCACTGCTCCCAGCAAGAGTTCTTTTTAATACAGAGGAAGTCAAAAGACAGTCCATCTCCCAACTCCACATTTTTTCCCAGGCTGTCCTCCATGCCTGGAAATTCTCTCCTTCCTCAACTCTATCTCCTAGTTTCTCTAGCTTCTTTCAAGTCTCAGCTAAAATACCACCTTCTACAAGAAGCCCTTCAGTTTCCTTGAATACTAATACCTTCCCTGTGAGATTAGCTCTAAGCTACCCTGGCTATGTCTTGTTTCTACATAGCTGTTTGTACTTTCTCTCTCCAGACCCTCTTTGTGTTGTGAGACCCTTAAGGGCAGAGAATATTTTTGCCTTTGGCTGTAGACGCAGTGCTTAGCACATAGCAGGCATTTAAAGACACTTATTGACTTGAAAGAGCTAGAAATAAAACCTGTGCCGCAGAAGGCCTTTCTTTTTGAAATGAGCAAGAAAGATGAGACTATTATCGATTCAAAGGCACATAAAGAATTAAAAGCTAAGGACAGAATCACAGAGTTCAGAGTAAGTATACTTTTCACAGAGTTGTGAAAAGGCCTAAAACATAATGGACTTAACCTTACAACTTCCCTCACCCACACGCCTATACGCAGGAGTTGGGTTGGCCAGCGTAAAACCTGAAGAAAGGGAGCCCACAGACTAAAAGCAGAGAACAATTTAGTAGCCCTGAGAATGAGGATACACAGGAGCCCTATTCAGCAGCAACCTCATGTCCCAGGGGGAGCAGCAGCATGACATTAGCACTGTTGGACCCGCAGAATCAAAGGCGGGAGATGTTCCTCCACGGACGTGCCTTGGTTGTGTGTCCCATGTGTATGCCCCTCCACAGGCATACTTTGGCCATATGGATGTCCCTCCATTGATATGTCCTAAGCACATCCATTTTTCTCTTTATAGGAATATATGTATATGTGCCCAAGTATATTGAGTGTGGTTGGAGTGTTCTATTTTTGTTCCACTTTGTTAACTATACTATTTTATTAAACGTTCTTACCTTAATTTTTTGAAAAAGTCAGAGAACCCTATCCTTCTGAACTCTGGGGTACTCGGTCATTTTAACCTCCTTATGAAAGAAGGGCAGGCAAGGTTAGCTCTAAATCAAGAAACCAAAGTCTAGAGAGACCGTGTAATTTACTCTGCTCTTCAACATCACGGGTCCCCTATTCTATTCCCATTAGTCTTAGTACAGGATGATTTGGTGAATCACATGCTCAATGACCAGAAGATTGGACTCCTGTGAGGCCTGGACTCATTCCTAATTCCCAGACCAGACACTTATTTTGTTGTACCTTTCTGTACAATAACCAAAGACCATGGCTGTTCTTCTTCCCCCTCTGGCCTCCCCCCAGCTAGATCTGCCAGTGTTCTGAATGCTTAAAAAAAAAAGAAAAGGAGGAATTTAATCACCTTCTTCCCATTTGTCATGATTCTTAGAGATTCATGATGTTCCCTCTAGATGGCATAGCTAAGCTGCTAGCCTGTGCACTCTGACTTTCCTCGTACTCCTCCTTAAAAAGAAAATGCTAAGATTGTGGCCAGAAGGAGTTAAGTGGATTTTCACGCACACTTTTCTCAGGAGCATTTGCCTTACATTTGGTTCAGTACTGGAACTCGTCCTCCATGAGCTCTAGAAAGGTAAGAAGTTTTTCAATCCAACAATATTTGCTAAAGCACCTACAATGTACAGGATATTGGGATAGGTGGCTGGGCATTGTACTAACTGTACTATGAGAAAATAAATTACATCCTACTCAATTGCCCTCCAAAAAGCAAAAACAAAAAAACAAAAAAAATAAATAAAAAGGGGCGGCTAGGTGGTGCAGTGAATAGAGCACCGGCCCTGGAGTCAGGAGGACCTGAGTTCAAATCCGGCCTCAGACACTTGACACACTTACTAGCCATGTGACCTTGGGCAAGTCACTTAACCCCAATTACCCTCCAAAAAGCAAAAAATAAATCAAAAAATAAGTTACATCCTCTTCATTAGCTGTCTACCGCAAGGTAGGTGATCAAATGCCGTTAGGTCCACTTGAGATTTGTCCACATTTCAGCAGCCAGTAATGTGAGTAACAATGAGGCTGTCCTCTTGATTATCTGGCATTCAGTCTCACTTGGGAGACCTTCTGAAACCAAAAGCCTGAGTTCATAGACTTGTAGAGCTGGAAGAAACTTTAGTGATAAAACCCACAGCTAGGTGGCACAGTGGATGGAGTCAGGAAGACTTGAGTTCAAATTCTGCCTCAGCTACTTACTAGCTATGTGACCCTAGGAAAATTGCTTAACTGCCACCTGCCTCAGTTTCCTCAACTGTAAAATGAGGATCATAATAGTACCTACCTCCCAGGGTTCTTGCATTAAACAAAATATTTATAAAGAACTTAGCACAATGCCTGGTATACAGTTGGTGCCTTCTCTTCCTCTTTCCCTTGAAGTCATATAGCTCCCTCTGCAGGATATAGTGAACAGTGTGCTGGGCATGGAGTTCAAAAGACTTAAGTTTATTCCCATCTCTAAGACTCATTATATATGGCCACAGGCAACTCATTTTGCCATTCTGAGACTGTTTCCTCATATGCAAAATGAGTGTGATGATACTTGTAGCAGCTATTCTATATGGTTGTCGTGAGAGTCAAATGAAGTTTTAGATATATGTACGTATGTTACATATTTATTAAACCTTTAAATTACATATGTATACACAGTATAATATAACATTATAGTAATATACACAATACATAATCTTATTTGAGCCTTGCAGCAACTGTTCAAAATAGTTCTGTGTATTAACATACTTATCTTACATATAAGGAAACATGTAAAGTATATGTGTATACGTGCATGTGTGTGTGTGTGTGTGTGTATATATATATATATATATATATATATATATATGTATGTATTCAAACTTTAAACCATTTGATATTATAAATAAGGAAACTAAGATCCAGAAAAGTGAACTGGCCCCATGTCACACCACAAGGTCATTAATGGCAGAGCTATGACAAAAATCCAGGTCTCTTGGATGAGTCCGTCTTAGGACTCCTGACTTTCAGCATGAGTAAGAAAGAAAAACTGAATGAACTGAGATGCTCAAAGTCCTGGATTAATCTGGTACAACTAAGCAATTTAAGGTCTTTCATGTTACCAGTTTAATCAAAGAGCTCACCTAGAAAATTACTGGAATCAACTCTGAGCACAACGCTTGGTTTGCTTTGGCCCCTGGGTCAGATCTCTGTGAATAAGCTGACTTTACCAGGGAAATGGTATCAAACAGAAAAAGAGGTGTCCTTCAGTGTCACAGCATCCTGAATGTGCTGCCATCTCTTGCCCTTCTATATCCTTCCTTCCTCTTCTCCCACAAGTTCCCTTCCCTCTTTCAAAGCCATGGTATAAGCACTCTGTTTCCTTTGAATATATCCATGTGGTAGTGTAAGCGTAAGCATTGCTTTGCTTATTCACTCTAAGCCTCAATCAGCTTCCTATAACTGATGGGAGGAGGCTAGTGACGAAAGTATGGGCAGGGTGGGGTGGGGAAGAGAGGGGGGGGGGAGAGGGAGAGAAAGAGAGAGAGAGAGAGAGAGAGAGAGAGAGAGAGAGAGAGGGAGAGAGAGAGAGACCGACCCTTAGGTCATCTCAAGAGGAACAAATCCAATCCTGGCCCCTAACACAAATGGTTGTTCTCCAGTTTCCTAGCTCTCCACATTCTTGTTTGTTTAGCACTGGGTATTTCAACATGTGAAAACATAGTCCTTGCCATGAAGGCTCACAATCTGCCCCATAACCTATACTATTCTCTAAGAATATAGCATTTGAGAAGGAAATTATTTATCTGAGATATGAGACATCTTAGGGTTTTTTCCCCCATACTTACCTTTCCCTCCAAGTCTTTCTTCCTAACAAGGGCATCACACACACACACACACACACACACATACATGCACATATGCTCCCAACCAAAGCAAAAGTCAATCCAATGTGAAGACTCCAGGATGGTTTCCCTTGAAAAGGTTTTGCTGAGGGTTTCAGGATGTAATCAAATTTGGTAATTATATTTAAAAAAATTAACTTTGGGTGCAGAAAACAGCCAGAAGACAGGAAAGAAGAAAACTGAAGAGAAACAGTGAGGAGCCAGGAAGGGCAAAAAAGAAATGAGATAACAGTGTTTTAAATCATTATATACACAGGCTTGGAGCTGAGTAGAATCTTGAAGATAAGAAGATAATGAATTATGCTTGAGAAGGAAGGGTTGGTGCCTTGTAAGCAGCAAAAAGAGCCCTTATTCAAAAGAAAATTAAAGTAAAAATCAATGAAGACTAGTAGATTTAGAATGATTCATACCTAGACTTCCTATTCCATCAGAAGGATTGGTACTGAGATAAATTATCACATAGTTGGTCTAAACATGAAAAAGATACATAGAATGTGCCATGGCTGAATATGAATAGGCAATATAATATGGGAGCCAAAAGTCACTGTGCTCTCAGGGTGCAATAGAAGGAAAGTGATAGCTCTTTTGCATTCTGTTCTAGTCAGAACATATATGAAGTGCTGTGTCCAGTTCTGGGAACCATATTCTGAAATACATCCAGAAGATGGTAAAGAATTCAAAACAATGTCTTAAGAAGTTCAGTTAAAGGAACTGGGAATGCCTTAAGGAAGGCACTACAATAGTGTCCTCATCTATATCTTGCCACTGGACTCCAACGGCTCTGAAAGAGAAAGTGAGGCTGGTGACTTTGCAGAGCCCTGCCTCACTTGAATCCAATTCATATGAAAATCATGGCATTACTTTCCTGATGTCATGGTCCTCTTAGAGAACACAACAACAAGAGTGTTCAAATATTTGTCATGTGGAAGAGAGATTAGGCTTCCTCTGCATGGTCCCCACAGGTATAAGTAGGATAAATAGATACTACCAGGAGGAAGATGTTAGCTTAATCATGGGAAATAATTTAATTTAGCTATACCTAAGTGGAACGAGCTGCCTTGGGGAAATGGGCAGTAAAGGAGAGAGTAGTGAGTTTTCTAGGCAGCCAGGTGATGCAATGGATAAAGCACTGGCACCAGACTCTGGAAAGACCCAAGTTCAAATCCTGCCTTAGATGAGGCTCTGGACAAATCACTTAACTTTTTGCCTCATTTTCTTTATCTACAAAATGAACTGGAGAAGGAAATAGCAAACCATTCTAGTATCTTTGCCAAGAAAACCTCAAATGGGGTCACAAAGAGTCAGATACGGCTGAAATTACTAAAAAGCAGCAAACAGTGAATTATCCATCACTGGAGGTCTTCCATCAGGGGCCAAATAATCACTTGCTGAAATACTGTTGCCAGTACTCATGGTTCGAACAGGAACTAAACTCAACGACCTCTTATTTTCTCTCCCATTCTCCAATTCTTCAATATCAATGTTATAGGCTCACAATTATCCTGAATGTAGTAATATGCTAATAAGAGAAAGAAGGTGAATGATCTGCACTGATTAAGGAATGATCTTCAATAGAATTTTAGGAAATAATATATCCATTTCCAAGAGGAGGGATTTAATTACAAGATGGGAGAAATAGCATTAGTGTTATTTGTCTGATAGAGAATTACTAACATTCCCACTGAAGTGGAAATAGAAAAACTGGAAGGAGAATGAGGTCTGGCTTTGTAGAATTTTAGAGAGACAAGCCACCTTAAGAAATCATTTGGTGCCATACCAGGTGTGGTGGTGACCCATACCTGTAACCCCTGCTTCTGGGGAAACTGAGGCTGATAGATCACTTGAGCTCCAATATTCTGAGCTGCAATGGGTGAAAGCTGATTGGTTGTCTACATTATGATAGGCACTGATATGGGGAACCTCCAGCAGCAAGGGGCTCCCTAAGGAGAGGGGAACTGACCCAGATCAGAAATGGAGTAAGACAAAGCTTCAACCATACTTTCAACCTGGTGGAAACAGGGAGAATTTGTCCTGAAAAAGAAAAAGAAATCATTGAATCCCACCTCTTCATTTAAAAGATAAGGAAATAGAGACCCAAAACAGTCACTTGTCCAAGGTGACACAACTGGCTAGTTGAAGAAGGACTTAGTGCAGTGAGGAGCAATGAATCTGGAACGTAGTAACACAGTCTTGTTGTACCTCTAGAGGACCAGCTGTGTGACCATGGACAAGTCACTAACCTTTCTCATCCGCAGTTTCCTCATCTGCAAAATGTGGGCGAGAATGCCTGTCATAATTATCTTATGGAACCGTTGCGAGGTTCAAATAAGATGATTATAAAATGCCTAGTAGAATGCTTGGTCCATGCTAAGTACTATATAAATGCTATTACTGTCATTATCTTACAAGATTGGTGTGAAGCACAAATGAGAAAACCCCTATAAAGTGCTTTACCAAACTTAATTTGGATTACAAACACCATGTACAGGGATGATGCCCAAGGCGAGGAAACTCCCTCTACCAATGCAAATTATCCACATATTTGCAATTTCTAATCTCAGAGCTTTCCTGGAACACTAAGAAGTAAATTGACTTGCCCAGGATCTCAGTCAGTATATGTCAGAGGCAGGGACTTAAACTCAGGTCTTCCTCGCTTTGAGGCTGGTGTGCTATCCAGGATCCCACACTGCTTCTCATTATAATGATAATAATATATTAAGTTATTATTATGTCATTATGATTTATCCACATGGCCTTGGGCAAGTCACTTAACTTTGTAGAGCTTAGCTTCCTCATATGTAAAATGAAGGGTTGAACTAAATCAACCAATGAATCAAAAAGGCCTTACTAAACGCATACTATGGAGCAGGCATAGTGCTAGCTACTACAGACAGAAATATAAAAGCCAAGGCAGTCTCTGAACTCAAGGAGGCTTCTAAGTTCCCTGTCAAGTATAAAAACAATCAGTCTTCCTTGCTCAATTCTTCTTTTCTTTTAAATTCACCCAATTTTTCATAAGCCCTGGGCCTTACTCTATGCTAATTGGTACCATTTTTACCTTAGAGCTACTTGGGGTGCTTTCAGCTACCTTGGTCCTACTTCTTTGTATACTGGAACTATCCAACTTTATGCATCTGTTCTGACCTGTTCTGATCTGGAAGTTTAAGCTTGTTCGCATCTATCCATGCTGTGCTCTCCATTCAGGGACCTGTAGCACCTCTCATCTACACGCTGTGTGACTGATGTAATTGACAGGGCTCTAATAGCTGCCATGGCCATTCTAGTATGAAAAACTAGCAACTGAATACCACTGATGGTGCAAAGCTGGAAACAAAGGAGACCCTGGAGGAAGGGGCTACTCTTGAGTGTATCTGAAACACGAGCGATCCATTAACATCTTTAGTCTTTTTCTCTTGTTGTTCAGTCGTTTTTCCAGTCTTGTCTGACTCTTTGTGACACCATTTGGGGTTTTCTTGGCAGAGATACTGGAGTGGTTTGCCATTTTCTTCTCATTTTACAGATCAGGAAACTGAGACTAACAGGGTTAAATGACTTGCCCAGGGGCACACAGCAAGTAAGTGTCTGAGGCTGGATGTGAACCCAGGTCTTCCTGACTCCAAGCCCAGTGCTCTATGCACTGTACCACCTAACTAAGCTTTTCTCTTGGGCTTGCATAAAAGCTAATGATGCTTTCATCAGCAAATATTTATTGCATGAGGGTTATGTTCAAGGCACTTGGGAGAATACAAAGCAGCAGGAATCACAGCCCATGCCCTCAAGGAGATTACAGTCTAGTTGGGGAGACAGAAAACAACTAAACAACAGTGTCAGTCAGTAGATACTAAGTAGCCAATGAGGGAAACAGGCGATGAGAAAAACAGGGAGAGGGAGACAAATGCACAGACAGAAGGACGAGAGAGAGAGAGAGAGAGAGAGAGAGAGAGAGAGAGAGAGAGAGAGAGAGAAAGAGAATAAATAGAATATAAATATATATAAAATATAAAAATAATAGAGAAAGAAGAAAAGAGAGAAACAGAGAGACAGAAAGAGTCAGGGAAAGAGGGAGACAGAGAGACAGAATGAGACAGAAAGTGAGAGACAAGCAGACAGCAAGGATCTGTCTGTCTGTGTGTCTGTGTGTGAGAAGAAGGGGAGAGAGAGAGAGAAAGAGGGAGAGAGAGAGAAAAGAGGAGAGAAGAAAAGAGAGGGAGAGAGAGAGGGAGAGAGAGAGAGAGAGACAGAGAGAGAGAGGGAGAGAGAGAGAGACAGAGAGACAGAATGAGACAGAATGTGAGAGACAGAAGCAGACAGC
>JAQQSV010002195.1:17082-34263 GCA_028646515.1 Pseudochirops corinnae
ACAGACACACACAGACAGACAGATCCTTGCTGTCTGCTTCTGTCTCTCACTTTCTGTCTCATTCTGTCTCTCTGTCTCCCTCTTTCTCTCTCTCTCCCTCTCTTTTCTTCTCTCCTCTTTTCTCTCTCTCTCCCTCTCTCTCTCTCTCCCCCCTTCTTCTCACACACAGACACACACAGACACACACAGACAGATCCTTGCTGTCTGCTTCTGTCTCTCACATTCTGTCTCATTCTGTCTCTCTGTCTCTCTCTCTCTCCCTCTCTCTCTCTGTCTCTCTCTCTCTCTCTCCCTCTCTCTCTCCCTCTCTTTTCTTCTCTCCTCTTTTCTCTCTCTCTCCCTCTTTCTCTCTCTCTCTCCCCTTCTTCTCACACACAGACACACAGACAGACAGATCCTTGCTGTCTGCTTGTCTCTCACTTTCTGTCTCATTCTGTCTCTCTGTCTCCCTCTTTCCCTGACTCTTTCTGTCTCTCTGTTTCTCTCTTTTCTTCTTTCTCTATTATTTTTATATTTTATATATATTTATATTCTATTTATTCTCTTTCTCTCTCTCTCTCTCTCTCTCTCTCTCTCTCTCTCTCTCTCTCTCTCTCTCGTCCTTCTGTCTGTGCATTTGTCTCCCTCTCCCTGTTTTTCTCATCGCCTGTTTCCCTCATTGGCTACTTAGTATCTACTGACTGACACTGTTGTTTAGTTGTTTTCTGTCTCCCCAACTAGACTGTAATCTCCTTGAGGGCATGGGCTGTGATTCCTGCTGCTTTGTATTCTCCCAAGTGCCTTGAACATAACCCTCATGCAATAAATATTTGCTGATGAAAGCATCATTAGCTTTTATGCAAGCCCAAGAGAAAAGCTTAGTTAGGTGGTACAGTGCATAGAGCACTGGGCTTGGAGTCAGGAAGACCTGGGTTCACATCCAGCCTCAGACACTTACTTGCTGTGTGCCCCTGGGCAAGTCATTTAACCCTGTTAGTCTCAGTTTCCTGATCTGTAAAATGAGAAGAAAATGGCAAACCACTCCAGTATCTCTGCCAAGAAAACCCCAAATGGTGTCACAAAGAGTCAGACAAGACTGGAAAAACGACTGAACAACAAGAGAAAAAGACTAAAGATGTTAATGGATCGCTCGTGTTTCAGATACACTCAAGAGTAGCCCCTTCCTCCAGGGTCTCCTTTGTTTCCAGCTTTGCACCATCAGTGGTATTCAGTTGCTAGTTTTTCATACTAGAATGGCCATGGCAGCTATTAGAGCCCTGTCAATTACATCAGTCACACAGCGTGTAGATGAGAGGTGCTACAGGTCCCTGAATGGAGAGCACAGCATGGATAGATGCGAACAAGCTTAAACTTCCAGATCAGAACAGGTCAGAACAGATGCATAAAGTTGGATAGTTCCAGTATACAAAGAAGTAGGACCAAGGTAGCTGAAAGCACCCCAAGTAGCTCTAAGGTAAAAATGGTACCAATTAGCATAGAGTAAGGCCCAGGGCTTATGAAAAATTGGGTGAATTTAAAAGAAAAGAAGAATTGAGCAAGGAAGACTGATTGTTTTTATACTTGACAGGGAACTTAGAAGCCTCCTTGAGTTCAGAGACTGCCTTGGCTTTTATATTTCTGTCTGTAGTAGCTAGCACTATGCCTGCTCCATAGTATGCGTTTAGTAAGGCCTTTTTGATTCATTGGTTGATTTAGTTCAACCCTTCATTTTACATATGAGGAAGCTAAGCTCTACAAAGTTAAGTGACTTGCCCAAGGCCATGTGGATAAATCATAATGACATAATAATAACTTAATATATTATTATCATTATAATGAGAAGCAGTGTGGGATCCTGGATAGCACACCAGCCTCAAAGCGAGGAAGACCTGAGTTTAAGTCCCTGCCTCTGACATATACTGACTGAGATCCTGGGCAAGTCAATTTACTTCTTAGTGTTCCAGGAAAGCTCTGAGATTAGAAATTGCAAATATGTGGATAATTTGCATTGGTAGAGGGAGTTTCCTCGCCTTGGGCATCATCCCTGTACATGGTGTTTGTAATCCAAATTAAGTTTGGTAAAGCACTTTATAGGGGTTTTCTCATTTGTGCTTCACACCAATCTTGTAAGATAATGACAGTAATAGCATTTATATAGTACTTAGCATGGACCAAGCATTCTACTAGGCATTTTATAATCATCTTATTTGAACCTCGCAACGGTTCCATAAGATAATTATGACAGGCATTCTCGCCCACATTTTGCAGATGAGGAAACTGCGGATGAGAAAGGTTAGTGACTTGTCCATGGTCACACAGCTGGTCCTCTAGAGGTACAACAAGACTGTGTTACTACGTTCCAGATTCATTGCTCCTCACTGCACTAAGTCCTTCTTCAACTAGCCAGTTGTGTCACCTTGGACAAGTGACTGTTTTGGGTCTCTATTTCCTTATCTTTTAAATGAAGAGGTGGGATTCAATGATTTCTTTTTCTTTTTCAGGACAAATTCTCCCTGTTTCCACCAGGTTGAAAGTATGGTTGAAGCTTTGTCTTACTCCATTTCTGATCTGGGTCAGTTCCCCTCTCCTTAGGGAGCCCCTTGCTGCTGGAGGTTCCCCATATCAGTGCCTATCATAATGTAGACAACCAATCAGCTTTCACCCATTGCAGCTCAGAATATTGGAGCTCAAGTGATCTATCAGCCTCAGTTTCCCCAGAAGCAGGGGTTACAGGTATGGGTCACCACCACACCTGGTATGGCACCAAATGATTTCTTAAGGTGGCTTGTCTCTCTAAAATTCTACAAAGCCAGACCTCATTCTCCTTCCAGTTTTTCTATTTCCACTTCAGTGGGAATGTTAGTAATTCTCTATCAGACAAATAACACTAATGCTATTTCTCCCATCTTGTAATTAAATCCCTCCTCTTGGAAATGGATATATTATTTCCTAAAATTCTATTGAAGATCATTCCTTAATCAGTGCAGATCATTCACCTTCTTTCTCTTATTAGCATATTACTACATTCAGGATAATTGTGAGCCTATAACATTGATATTGAAGAATTGGAGAATGGGAGAGAAAATAAGAGGTCGTTGAGTTTAGTTCCTGTTCGAACCATGAGTACTGGCAACAGTATTTCAGCAAGTGATTATTTGGCCCCTGATGGAAGACCTCCAGTGATGGATAATTCACTGTTTGCTGCTTTTTAGTAATTTCAGCCGTATCTGACTCTTTGTGACCCCATTTGAGGTTTTCTTGGCAAAGATACTAGAATGGTTTGCTATTTCCTTCTCCAGTTCATTTTGTAGATAAAGAAAATGAGGCAAAAAGTTAAGTGATTTGTCCAGAGCCTCATCTAAGGCAGGATTTGAACTTGGGTCTTTCCAGAGTCTGGTGCCAGTGCTTTATCCATTGCATCACCTGGCTGCCTAGAAAACTCACTACTCTCTCCTTTACTGCCCATTTCCCCAAGGCAGCTCGTTCCACTTAGGTATAGCTAAATTAAATTATTTCCCATGATTAAGCTAACATCTTCCTCCTGGTAGTATCTATTTATCCTACTTATACCTGTGGGGACCATGCAGAGGAAGCCTAATCTCTCTTCCACATGACAAATATTTGAACACTCTTGTTGTTGTGTTCTCTAAGAGGACCATGACATCAGGAAAGTAATGCCATGATTTTCATATGAATTGGATTCAAGTGAGGCAGGGCTCTGCAAAGTCACCAGCCTCACTTTCTCTTTCAGAGCCGTTGGAGTCCAGTGGCAAGATATAGATGAGGACACTATTGTAGTGCCTTCCTTAAGGCATTCCCAGTTCCTTTAACTGAACTTCTTAAGACATTGTTTTGAATTCTTTACCATCTTCTGGATGTATTTCAGAATATGGTTCCCAGAACTGGACACAGCACTTCATATATGTTCTGACTAGAACAGAATGCAAAAGAGCTATCACTTTCCTTCTATTGCACCCTGAGAGCACAGTGACTTTTGGCTCCCATATTATATTGCCTATTCATATTCAGCCATGGCACATTCTATGTATCTTTTTCATGTTTAGACCAACTATGTGATAATTTATCTCAGTACCAATCCTTCTGATGGAATAGGAAGTCTAGGTATGAATCATTCTAAATCTACTAGTCTTCATTGATTTTTACTTTAATTTTCTTTTGAATAAGGGCTCTTTTTGCTGCTTACAAGGCACCAACCCTTCCTTCTCAAGCATAATTCATTATCTTCTTATCTTCAAGATTCTACTCAGCTCCAAGCCTGTGTATATAATGATTTAAAACACTGTTATCTCATTTCTTTTTTGCCCTTCCTGGCTCCTCACTGTTTCTCTTCAGTTTTCTTCTTTCCTGTCTTCTGGCTGTTTTCTGCACCCAAAGTTAATTTTTTTAAATATAATTACCAAATTTGATTACATCCTGAAACCCTCAGCAAAACCTTTTCAAGGGAAACCATCCTGGAGTCTTCACATTGGATTGACTTTTGCTTTGGTTGGGAGCATATGTGCATGTATGTGTGTGTGTGTGTGTGTGTGTGTGATGCCCTTGTTAGGAAGAAAGACTTGGAGGGAAAGGTAAGTATGGGGGAAAAAACCCTAAGATGTCTCATATCTCAGATAAATAATTTCCTTCTCAAATGCTATATTCTTAGAGAATAGTATAGGTTATGGGGCAGATTGTGAGCCTTCATGGCAAGGACTATGTTTTCACATGTTGAAATACCCAGTGCTAAACAAACAAGAATGTGGAGAGCTAGGAAACTGGAGAACAACCATTTGTGTTAGGGGCCAGGATTGGATTTGTTCCTCTTGAGATGACCTAAGGGTCGGTCTCTCTCTCTCTCCCTCTCTCTCTCTCTCTCTCTCTCTCTCTCTCTCTCTCTCTTTCTCTCCCTCTCCCCCCCCCCTCTCTTCCCCACCCCACCCTGCCCATACTTTCGTCACTAGCCTCCTCCCATCAGTTATAGGAAGCTGATTGAGGCTTAGAGTGAATAAGCAAAGCAATGCTTACGCTTACACTACCACATGGATATATTCAAAGGAAACAGAGTGCTTATACCATGGCTTTGAAAGAGGGAAGGGAACTTGTGGGAGAAGAGGAAGGAAGGATATAGAAGGGCAAGAGATGGCAGCACATTCAGGATGCTGTGACACTGAAGGACACCTCTTTTTCTGTTTGATACCATTTCCCTGGTAAAGTCAGCTTATTCACAGAGATCTGACCCAGGGGCCAAAGCAAACCAAGCGTTGTGCTCAGAGTTGATTCCAGTAATTTTCTAGGTGAGCTCTTTGATTAAACTGGTAACATGAAAGACCTTAAATTGCTTAGTTGTACCAGATTAATCCAGGACTTTGAGCATCTCAGTTCATTCAGTTTTTCTTTCTTACTCATGCTGAAAGTCAGGAGTCCTAAGACGGACTCATCCAAGAGACCTGGATTTTTGTCATAGCTCTGCCATTAATGACCTTGTGGTGTGACATGGGGCCAGTTCACTTTTCTGGATCTTAGTTTCCTTATTTATAATATCAAATGGTTTAAAGTTTGAATACATACATATATATATATATATATATATATATATATATACACACACACACACACACACATGCACGTATACACATATACTTTACATGTTTCCTTATATGTAAGATAAGTATGTTAATACACAGAACTATTTTGAACAGTTGCTGCAAGGCTCAAATAAGATTATGTATTGTGTATATTACTATAATGTTATATTATACTGTGTATACATATGTAATTTAAAGGTTTAATAAATATGTAACATACGTACATATATCTAAAACTTCATTTGACTCTCACGACAACCATATAGAATAGCTGCTACAAGTATCATCACACTCATTTTGCATATGAGGAAACAGTCTCAGAATGGCAAAATGAGTTGCCTGTGGCCATATATAATGAGTCTTAGAGATGGGAATAAACTTAAGTCTTTTGAACTCCATGCCCAGCACACTGTTCACTATATCCTGCAGAGGGAGCTATATGACTTCAAGGGAAAGAGGAAGAGAAGGCACCAACTGTATACCAGGCATTGTGCTAAGTTCTTTATAAATATTTTGTTTAATGCAAGAACCCTGGGAGGTAGGTACTATTATGATCCTCATTTTACAGTTGAGGAAACTGAGGCAGGTGGCAGTTAAGCAATTTTCCTAGGGTCACATAGCTAGTAAGTAGCTGAGGCAGAATTTGAACTCAAGTCTTCCTGACTCCATCCACTGTGCCACCTAGCTGTGGGTTTTATCACTAAAGTTTCTTCCAGCTCTACAAGTCTATGAACTCAGGCTTTTGGTTTCAGAAGGTCTCCCAAGTGAGACTGAATGCCAGATAATCAAGAGGACAGCCTCATTGTTACTCACATTACTGGCTGCTGAAATGTGGACAAATCTCAAGTGGACCTAACGGCATTTGATCACCTACCTTGCGGTAGACAGCTAATGAAGAGGATGTAACTTATTTTTTGATTTATTTTTTGCTTTTTGGAGGGTAATTGGGGTTAAGTGACTTGCCCAAGGTCACATGGCTAGTAAGTGTGTCAAGTGTCTGAGGCCGGATTTGAACTCAGGTCCTCCTGACTCCAGGGCCGGTGCTCTATTCACTGCACCACCTAGCCGCCCCTTTTTATTTATTTTTTTTGTTTTTTTGTTTTTGCTTTTTGGAGGGCAATTGAGTAGGATGTAATTTATTTTCTCATAGTACAGTTAGTACAATGCCCAGCCACCTATCCCAATATCCTGTACATTGTAGGTGCTTTAGCAAATATTGTTGGATTGAAAAACTTCTTACCTTTCTAGAGCTCATGGAGGACGAGTTCCAGTACTGAACCAAATGTAAGGCAAATGCTCCTGAGAAAAGTGTGCGTGAAAATCCACTTAACTCCTTCTGGCCACAATCTTAGCATTTTCTTTTTAAGGAGGAGTACGAGGAAAGTCAGAGTGCACAGGCTAGCAGCTTAGCTATGCCATCTAGAGGGAACATCATGAATCTCTAAGAATCATGACAAATGGGAAGAAGGTGATTAAATTCCTCCTTTTCTTTTTTTTTTAAGCATTCAGAACACTGGCAGATCTAGCTGGGGGGAGGCCAGAGGGGGAAGAAGAACAGCCATGGTCTTTGGTTATTGTACAGAAAGGTACAACAAAATAAGTGTCTGGTCTGGGAATTAGGAATGAGTCCAGGCCTCACAGGAGTCCAATCTTCTGGTCATTGAGCATGTGATTCACCAAATCATCCTGTACTAAGACTAATGGGAATAGAATAGGGGACCCGTGATGTTGAAGAGCAGAGTAAATTACACGGTCTCTCTAGACTTTGGTTTCTTGATTTAGAGCTAACCTTGCCTGCCCTTCTTTCATAAGGAGGTTAAAATGACCGAGTACCCCAGAGTTCAGAAGGATAGGGTTCTCTGACTTTTTCAAAAAATTAAGGTAAGAACGTTTAATAAAATAGTATAGTTAACAAAGTGGAACAAAAATAGAACACTCCAACCACACTCAATATACTTGGGCACATATACATATATTCCTATAAAGAGAAAAATGGATGTGCTTAGGACATATCAATGGAGGGACATCCATATGGCCAAAGTATGCCTGTGGAGGGGCATACACATGGGACACACAACCAAGGCACGTCCGTGGAGGAACATCTCCCGCCTTTGATTCTGCGGGTCCAACAGTGCTAATGTCATGCTGCTGCTCCCCCTGGGACATGAGGTTGCTGCTGAATAGGGCTCCTGTGTATCCTCATTCTCAGGGCTACTAAATTGTTCTCTGCTTTTAGTCTGTGGGCTCCCTTTCTTCAGGTTTTACGCTGGCCAACCCAACTCCTGCGTATAGGCGTGTGGGTGAGGGAAGTTGTAAGGTTAAGTCCATTATGTTTTAGGCCTTTTCACAACTCTGTGAAAAGTATACTTACTCTGAACTCTGTGATTCTGTCCTTAGCTTTTAATTCTTTATGTGCCTTTGAATCGATAATAGTCTCATCTTTCTTGCTCATTTCAAAAAGAAAGGCCTTCTGCGGCACAGGTTTTATTTCTAGCTCTTTCAAGTCAATAAGTGTCTTTAAATGCCTGCTATGTGCTAAGCACTGCGTCTACAGCCAAAGGCAAAAATATTCTCTGCCCTTAAGGGTCTCACAACACAAAGAGGGTCTGGAGAGAGAAAGTACAAACAGCTATGTAGAAACAAGACATAGCCAGGGTAGCTTAGAGCTAATCTCACAGGGAAGGTATTAGTATTCAAGGAAACTGAAGGGCTTCTTGTAGAAGGTGGTATTTTAGCTGAGACTTGAAAGAAGCTAGAGAAACTAGGAGATAGAGTTGAGGAAGGAGAGAATTTCCAGGCATGGAGGACAGCCTGGGAAAAAATGTGGAGTTGGGAGATGGACTGTCTTTTGACTTCCTCTGTATTAAAAAGAACTCTTGCTGGGAGCAGTGGTGCACATCTGTAATCCCTGCTACCAAGGAGGCTGGAGGATCTCTTGACTTCTGGAGCTCTGAGCTGCTGCAGTAGGACAAGCGAATAATTGGGTGTCTGCACTATATCTGGCATCAATATGGTGAGCCCTGGTTGAGGGGGTTGTCTAAAAACAGGCAAAATGGCCCAGGTTGGAAAAGGAAGAGGTCAAAGTTCCCTTTCTAATCAGCTGTGGAATTGGGCCCATGAAAGGTTACTGTGCTTCTAGCCTAAAGGACCCAGGGAGATCTAGTCTCAAAACAAAAAAAAAGCCCATATAGAAATGAAACTCAGTCAGTAAAAGGCAAACAGAAAGGTCACAGCAGTCCATTAGGAATATGTATCACAGAACATGTGTAGTGGGTGTCTTCAGTAACCATTACTGGTGACTATACCATAATTCCTGAAGACCTGTGGAAATTTGAGCACTTATAGATAATTCTCTGCCTGCTTCCAGCCATGTATGACTCACCTCTAAATTGAGGGCCCCCTACTCTACTATTGGTTGGTTGCTGAGCCAGAGCCATGAATAAGTTTTATCTCTCAGCTGGCCCCATGTAACCATGAGCACATGTTCTATCCCCCAGGATAGGGCTACCTCCCATTTCTTATGTTCCCTTCTACAACTGGGTGACTGAGCAGCAGTTTTGAGATGGATGAATCTACATGACTTTGGGAGTTTCAGAAGGGCATTAAGTCCAAGGAGGCCAGCAAGACCGCAGCTACAGTGACCACCAGAGTGTGGTTGCATCAGCAGCAGCAGTAACAGGATCTGGCTGGTGCCAAGGAAAGAGTCAAGATGAGAGACACACAGAGACAAAGAGACCAAAAAATGGCCAGATTGTTAGAATGAGGCCTACGACCATCCTCCCAGCAAATCAGCAGATTGTAACTTGGCTATAAATTGACTTTTGGAATTAAAAAAAAATCGTTCTGCTAATGCATGTTGTGAGTCTCTTTTACTTATCATTGCTTTTCATGTTGGAATAAAATGTTCTGTTGTGTATATGATGATGTATGTAGCATAGTGGGTATCTCCTTTACTTCCCTTTCCTCACTTAGGAAAAAACCCTAGACTAAAAGCCAAAGCAGAATTGTCCCTAGAGAAGCTGGCTTTAGGGTAATGACCCACTGAATATGAGAATTGGGAGGGTCTACTTCCCTCATTAAGAAATCAAGTTTCCCCCAGAGTTGAACCCAGTTTAGCACTGTGGGCATTTTCAAGTTTGAATTGGCTAGAATTATAGACTGAGGATTTCACACAGCCCAGGGAAGGAGAATTTGCATAGTATATACGCTTCATGTGATATATCTGACCTTACCTTAAGTAAGTTTCTCCTAAAAGTGGATGTGGGTGAATCACAAATGACAACTAGGGAACTAAGTTGCAGGCCTAAGGCGGTTTAAACTCATAAGAGAGAACAGTAACTTGATTAAACCTTAATAAAATAAAGTAACACATCAAATTTTTAATATCACATCCTAATGAATTTGAGTCCATTTTCTAGATTCCTTATAAGAGAGGCTTTTATCAGGGAAACTTGCTGCAGAGACTTTTTCCAGTTAATTGTTTTCCTTCTAATTTAACCTACACTTGTTTTGTGGGAATTTTTAAATTTGTGTATTCAAAATTGCCCATTTAATTTTCTTTTCTCTTCTCTATTCCTTATTTGGTCAGGAAGTCTTCCCCTATCAATGGTTGCAAAAATCTTTTTTTGTTTTTTATTTAAGTTGTAACCTGTTGGAAAGATTTATGATGTAACCTTTTAAAGAAAGACCTAAGACATGTATCTATTTGGAGTTTATTGTGGTATGTGGTTTAAAATATTAAGCTAAACCTAATTTCTGCCAGATCACTTTCTAGTTTCCCCATCATCAGTTTTTTGTCAAATAATGAGTCCTTACTCTAGTAGCTGGGTTTTTTGGGTTTATCAAACACTTATGTTATTATTTTCATTTACTTCTGTGTCATGTGTACCTAATAAGTTCCACTGACTTTTAATTCTTTTTAAGTAGTACCAAATATGTTTATGATTACTGTCAGAGTATAAATTGATGTCTAAGAGCGCTCTTCTCCCTTTGAGGTATGGTACTGTTAGCCTCCTTCCCTTCCCTTCCCTTCCCTTTTCCCACCCCCAATAATTTCCCTGAAGATACAGGATCTAGTCTCTGTGACAAAAACCTAGTGAGACCATTGTTGTTTTTCTTTCCCCCAACCAAAAATTCTCACTCACCTGTAAATCATCTGAAGACAAACCAGATTTCATTAATATTAAATACAATGAACAAATCATAATGCAAAACATCCTATGACAGGCTGCTTTAAATAAAAAAGAATATAATGCAACACTAGCAAGAAGAAGAAGAGTAACAGGGGCAGAGCCAAGATGTTGTAGTAAAAGGAGGATATTGTCTGAGCTCCCACTCCAACCACCTCCAATACCTGTAAAATATGACTCTAAACAAATTTTAGAGCTATAGAATCCACAGAGTGACAGAGAAACAAATCTCCCCCTGAAGGCAGCCTGGCAGGCCAACAGGAAGGCAGTTCCAAACCAGCCAGAGAAGACTTCAGGAGAGTGAATCACCAGAGCAGTGGCAGTTTCCAGACTTCTCAACCCATAAACGCCAAAGAGAAAGTAAAAGGTCAGTGGGAAACTCTGTTGTAAGTGGGTGACAGAAGAGCACCATCCAGCCCCTCACCCCAGGGCAAGAGGTGGCAGAGGCACAGTGGCTGCAGCTGCTGCTACATGGCTGCCTCCAGAGCTCCTGGCCTGCAGATCATAGTGGGACCAAGTGACCATTCAGAGGGTAAGCACTCTTGCTTTGACCTTCTTGGATCTGGATCATGGTCATGGGTGGTGGTCCTGGGGTGAGAAACACCAATGTGCCAGAGCTTGTGGTGGCTGTAGAGAGGGTACCCTTCTCAGACCTTTGACAACATTTGTGAAAACCCCAGCAATTTGGGACACAGCACTCTCCACTCTGGAAGCAGAGTTCTACTGTGGCAAAGAGCTCAAAAGTCAAGTAATTGGCTGGCAAGATGAGCAAACAGAGGAAGCACAATCAGACCATAGAATCCTTTTTTGCAGACAAAAAGGATCAAAACATGGAACCAGAAGAAGTCAACAAAGTCAAAGCTCTTGCATCAAAAGCTTCCAAGAAAAATATGAATTTATTACAGGCCATGGAGGAGCTCAAGAAGGATTTTGAAAATTGAGTAAGAGAAGTGGAGGAAAAATTGGGGAGAGAAATGAGAATGATGCAAGAAAATCATGAAAAGAGAGTTAACAGCCTGCTAAAAGAGACCCCCAAAAATACTGAAGAAAATAATACCTTAAAAAAATAGACTAACTCAAATGGCAAAAGAAGCCCAAAAAGCCAATGAGGAGAAGAATACCTTAAAAAGCCAAATTGCCCACATGGAAGAAGAATTTCAAAAACTCACTGAAGAGAGTAATTCCTTCAAAATTAGAGTGGAGCAAATGGAAGCTAATGACTTTATGAAAAATTAAGATACTATAAAACAGATCCAAACAAATGAAAAAATAGAAGGCAATGTGAAATATCTCATTGGGAAAAACCACTAACCTGGAAAATAGATCCAGGAGAGATAATTTTAAAATTATTGGATTATCTGAAAGCCATGATAAAAAAAAAAAAAGAGCCTAGAAATCATCCTTCAATAAATTCTCAAGGAAAATTGCCCCGATATTCTAGAACCAGAGGGCAAAATAGAAATTGAAAGAATTCACCAATCACCTCTTTGAAAAAGATCCCAAGGCCTACAGGAGAGTAGGGGGAAAGGGGATAAGAGGGGAGAGGATGGAGGGGAGGGCAGGTTGGAGGGGAGGGTTGTTAGAAGCACACACTTTTGTAAAGGGACAGGGACAAAGTAGAGAATATAACAAGAGGGGAGTGGAATAGGAAGGAGGGAAATATACAGATACTGGGGTAAGGAGATCCATCTTGCCCTACCGGAAAGTCAGAGGGGTGATGGGGGGAGGATGTAAGAGAGAGCTGATTGGGGGAGGAGTATACAGTGGGATCGCTTTTTTGGGGTGGTGGGTAGGGGAAAGATGGGGAGAAAATTCGTAAATCAAAATTTCATGGAAATGAATGATGTAAACTAAAAATAAACAAAAGTTTAAATAAAATAAAATAAATAAAATAATAAAAAAAAGAAAGAAAAAGATCCCCAAAAGAAAACTCCTAGGAATATCACAGCCAAATTGCAGAGTTCCCAGGTTAAGGAAAAAAATATTACAAGCTGTCAGAAAGAAACAATTTGAGTATTGTGGAAACACAATTAGGATAACACAAGATCCAGCAGCTTCTACATTAAGGGATCAAAGGGCTTGGAATATGATATTCCAGAGGTCAGAGGAGCTAGGATTAAAACCAAGAATCACCTACCCAGCAAAACTGAGTATAATGCGTCAGGGGAAAATATGGTCATTCAATGAAATTTAAGACTTTCAAGTATTTTTGGTGAAAAAACCAGAGCTGAACAGAAAATTTGACTTTCAAATACAAGAAGCAAGAGAAGCATGAGAAGGTAAGCAGGAAAAAGAAATCATAAGGAATTTATTAAAGTTGAACTATTTACATTCCTACATGGAAAAATGATAATTGCAACTCATGAGTATGAGGATAGTTGAAGGGAATATATATATGTATGTATAGGAGGGTGTATGTGTGTATAAATACATATGTGTATGTATATGTGTGTGCATGTATACATAGACAGAGGGCACAGGATGAGTTGAATAGGAAGGGACAATATCTAAAAAATAAAATTAAGAGGTGAGAGAGGAATATAATGAGAGAAGGAGAAAGGGAAAGATAGACTAGGGTAAATTATCTCACATAAAAGAGGCAAGAGAAAACTTACAATGGAGGGGAAGAGCAGGAAGGTGAAAGGGAAGGGGACAACCATACTCTCATTGAATTTGGCTTAAGGAGGGAATAACATACACACTCAATTGAGTATCTTACCCTACAGGAAAGTAGGGGGTAAGAGGAGGACAAGACGGGGGATGATAGAGGGGAAGGCAGATTGGGGAGAGGGCAGTTAGAAGCAAACACTTTTGAAAAGGGACAGGGTCAAAGTAGAAAACAGAATAAGTGAGGGACAGGATAGGATGGAGGGAAATATAGTTAGTCTTTCACAATATAACTACTAAGGAAACGTTTTGTGTAACTACACATATACAACCTATATTGAATTGCTTATCTTCCCAGAGGGTGTGGGTGAGGAGGGAAGAGAAAGAATTTGGAAATCAAAGTTTTAAAAACAAATGTTAAAAAAAATTGTTTTTGGGGGTGGCTGGGTGGCAAAGTAACTAGAACACCAGCCCTGGAGTCAGGAGGACCTGAGTTCAAATCTTGCCTCAGATGCTTAATTCATACTAGCTGTGTGATCTTGGGCAAGTCCCTTAACTCCAATTGCCCTGCATTCCCCCTCCAAAAGGCAAAAAAAAAAATTGTTTTTTACATGCAACTGGGAAATAAGACATACAGGCACTGGGTATAGAAATCCATCTTGCCCTACTAGACAGAGGAGTAATGGGGAAGGATATAAGAGAGAACAGATTGGGGGAAGAGGTATTCAATAGGCTTGCTATCTTGGGGTGGGGGGTAGGGGAAAGATGGGGAGAAAATTTGTAACTCAAAATCCTGTGGAAATGAATGTTGAAAACTAAAATTTTAAAAAGAATAGAAATAAAAAAGAATAATAATAACAGTTTAAAAGATGAGTAATACATATATAAGCCATTCAAAAGTATGATTATGATTCCTCAATGGGAACTACATATGGCCATATGTGTAGCCATTTCTATTTCTTCTGTAACAGCAGAAGTTAGTCTATTAAGAGTTTATAGGAATTAGAATCGAACTCAGAGGCCATCTTCATTTTACAGATAAAAGAATTAAGGTCCAGAGAGGTTGTTACTTACCTAAGGTCAAACCAGAAATGGTATTTGAATCCAGCTCCAAAACCAGTGCTCTTTCTGTTATTCCACACTGTGGGATAGATCTGGTTCTTTTGTGACCTACTGACCTTTCTCTGTATATACTAAATTTGTTTATGGTATGGGATGATGTCATCCCTGAGCTTTACAGATTATCTTTAAAAAAAATCTTTAGCCACAGGGTATGGTACGTAGAGAATGGGCTTGAAAGCCAGAAAGAATGAGGTTAAAGTCCTACTTCTGACACATAATGACTATGCAACTCTAAGTAAGTTACTTAACTTCTCTGTACTCTAGGCAATTCTAAGACTGAATTATAGAAAATGTTCCACCCTTCATTGGTAGAGGGAAAGTTCTCACCTAGAAGTTCCCTATCATTTTTTTCAGTCATGCCTGACTCTTCATCACCCTATTTGGGATACTGGGGTGGTTTGCCATTTCCTTCTCCAGCTTATTTTACAGATGAGGAAACTGAGGCAGACAGGGTTAAGTGACTTGCTCAGGGCCACACAGTTGAAATTACAGGTCCATTCCCTAGCACTTCTCTATAAATGAGACTTTTGTCAGGAAAGGCATGGCAGCTGGGTTCTACTTTCTCCCCTCGTTTGAACTAACATTCTACTCAGATCTATTGCAGATTGTAGTGCAGACAGAGTTCCTTGCATATTGTCTTCTTCACTGGAAACATCACCTCCTGAGCTATTAGAGACTGCTAGGTGGTACAGTAGACAGAGTGCTGGAAAGACCTGAGTTAGAAAGTTAGAAAGACCTGAGTTCACATTTGGCCTCCAACACTTACTAGCTGGGGACCTGTATTAGCAAGCACCCTAGCACACCCAGGGTGGCTGCTAGCACAGGTTCTTGGATCTGCTTTTCTAAAGGAAAGACTATCTTAAAGGGGCCGACAATCTTACTTTAACCGCAGATAAGCAGAAAGAAGTGATTGCCCAAGAAAGAATCCAGCAGACAGGGCTCCAGCTGTCTAAACAGAATAATACAACCACCTACATACACCACTGGATTGGGTCTTATGACTTCATGAGAATGACCTTTTGGTTCCCTGGATAGGACTAAGTAAAATCCCAACCTCCCAGTAGATAAGAGTTTTCAACTAATAGGCTCAGAGCTAGAAAGCACCACAACTGTCATGACTCAGTGCCTAATTAGCTTGGTACCAAAAGGTGTGAAAGTCTATCTACAAGCGAGCCTCCCCCTAAGCAAGCTGCTCCTTAGGCAAGTGCCTCCCCCATGGGCTCTATGTGACTCAGGATGTATCACACCTGGGAAAGTAGCAAGACATCCATCATTGCAATATCTCCGTACCTTTACAACTGGGAACACAGCTCCTGTTCCAAGGGAGAAGGGGACACATGGTCACATAGGCCTATTAATGCACAGAGAAGATCTTCCTATTTCATTAGCATTACAGGACCTTGGGCAAGTCACTTAACCTCTGTCTGCCACAGTTTCCTCAACTATAAAATGGGAATAATAATAGCACCTACCTCCCAGAGTTATCATAAGGATCAGATGAGTTAATATTTGTAAAGTGCTGGGCTCATAGTAGGTGCATAATGAATTCTTGTTTCTTTCCTCCTTTCTATTACTTAATTCAGATGGTCTAGTTATAACTGGTAGGTAGTATCTTCTCCTTAAAGTCTGTTTAATTAATTAATTTCATTTGCTTCTCAGGGAATCCAACTAAGTTCATATGGATAATGGATGGCTCCTATAAATTGTTGTTTGTTGGGTTTTTGTTTTTTTTTTTTATAGAACTCCCACCACTTTCTGGCATTATTGGTACAATGCCAAGTTGCCCAGTCTCTCATCAACTTGAAAAGGAGTAAATATCCATCCATCCATTAATTAATTAATCCAATTAATTAATATGTTCCTTGACTCATATTTCTCAGCAAAATATCATCACCTTGCTGACAAACTTGGACATTGTACCTTTGTTTACTTCCATCAGAATTTTTATGAGCTGAAGTCATAGATGGTAAACTTTCTTCAATCTCTCTTAATAGGCAAGTGTATTGATTATGACTGTGTGACTCAGGATGTATCACAGCTATGAAAGCAGCAAGACATCTGTCATTGAAATATCTCTACCTTTACAACTGGGAACACAGCTGCTGTTCCAAGGGAAAAGGGGATACATGGTCACATAGGCCTATTAAGGGGCATTATTAATTATATCCTTTTCCTTCTCAGTCTCCAAAACACAAGTTGATAAGTAGCCAAGGTTCACACTCAAACATTAGAAAGTTTTATGTGGGGGGGCGGAGCCAAGATGGTGGCATAGGAGCAGCAAGGTACGGCAGCTCCCACACAGCCAAATCAAATACCCATAAAATATGACTCTAAACAAATTTTAGGTCTCTAAAATGCACACAAATACACTTCCTGCTGAAGGCAACTCGGCTCAAAGGGACATCTTAGCGCTGGGAGCCGAAACCAGCCCAGCCTGAAACCGTGGCGTGGCCCCAGGGGCAGCTGGACAAGCCGAGCCAAGCCACAGTGGGAGCTTCAGGAGAGCGGATCAGCGGCAGCTGGGGCAGTTTCCAGAATTATCAAGCCATAAGAAAAAAGGACTAAGGGGGCGGAGCCAAGATGGCGGCGTAGCAGCAGCAACATATTGCAGCTCTCACATAGCCACCCCAAAATACCCATAAAATAGGACTCTAAACCAATCCTAGAACTCCAAAACGCACACAAGGATACTTCCCACT
>JAQQSV010002196.1:0-17932 GCA_028646515.1 Pseudochirops corinnae
CCTGGTTCTGCTCTTCTCACTTAGCATCAGTCCGTATAAGCCTCTCCAGGTAATTATGAAGTCCATCTCCTTCCCATTTCTTATAGCACAATAGTATTCCATTACATTCATATACCATAGCTTGTTCAGCCATTCCCCAATTGATGGGCATCCCCTATATTTCCAGTTTTTTGCAACCACAAAGAGAGCTGCAATAAATCTTTTTGCACATATGGGACCTTTTCCCACTTCTGTAATCTCTTTGGGATATAATCCCAACAGCCACTAGAGTTTATTGAGAAGGATAGGGAGGTGGTCAGACTTAAGTTTTGAAAAAATCCTACACAGTCAGGGGGTGTAGAAGAAAGAGATTGGATATACTCCTTTGATAATGTTTCCAGAACTGATAGAAAGCTGTGTGGAAGGTTGGGAGGCAAGCATCTAGAGCAGTGGTTCTCAACCTGTGGGTTATGTTCAATTTGTAACAATGAAAATACATCCAACATATCAGATATTTACACTACGATTCATAACAGTAGCAAAATTACAGTTATGAAGTAGCAACAAAAATAATTTTATGGTTGGGGGTCACCACAACATGAGGAACTGTATTAAAGGGTTACAGCATTAGGAAGATTGAGAACCACTGATTTAGAGCAAGGTGGTTGGCAAGAAGGCAGCCAGAGAGTAAGGAATAAAGTGACGCATGGATGGGGAAGGTCTAAAATAGTGGGCCACATGAAGCAGTTACCAATGAGGACATCAGGTCCCCACAGTGGTGGCTCCAAGAAATCAAAGAGCTAAAGCCTCCAAGGTTTGGTTGCTGGTTCAGGACACAAGGCAACTATTGATAAGATGACTTAAGAGAAAGGAGGGAGGGAAGAACAGTTGTGAAAGCTACTGGAATAGTCCAGGAGAAAAGTGATGGAGGCTAAAATTGGGGTGGGAGTTATGTGTGTAGAAAGGACACAGAACCCTGAAATGTTATAGAAGTAAAAATGATAAGTTCTGGCAACTGGTTTGATATGGATGAGGGAAGATGAGAAGTCAAGAATAAAGTGGGTGATGGAAAGGAGAGTAATGACCTCAACAGAAACAAGAAAGGCAGGAAAAAGAAGTATGTTTGGGGGGATCAGTATGTGTTGTTTTAGACAGGTTGAGTCTGAAGTGCCTAGGGGACATCCAGTTCACAGCGCCCAAAACTCAATTGGTAATATGATGTTGAAAATGAGGAAAGAGACTGGGGCTGGATATGTACACCTGGGAATTATATGCATAGAGATGATAGGTGCTAGTGGGAGGTAATGAAGGAGTATGGACAAAGAAGAGACCCAAGCTAGAACCTTGGAGTATGCCCAGAGTTAAGGGACATAACATGATGAGCCAGTAAAGGAGACTGACAAAGAGTGGTCAGATGGGTAGGTAGAGAATCAAGAAAGTCGTTTTATGGCAACCCAGAGGCAAGAGAGTAAGTATCCAAGAGCAGGGTATAGCAATAGTGGCAAATGCTGTAGATATGTCAAAAAGAATTAAAACTGAGAAAAAAACATCAGATTTGGTCATTAAACAGTCACTGGTCAGTTAAGAAAAGGTAGTTTCAGCTGAGTGAGGAGTATCCTGGCAAACTGGAAAGATGGAAGCACCCATGTAGAATAGGAAAGTTCAGAAAAGGGATGAGTATGATGGGAAATATTGCTTATCCAATGCTATTCATTCTTTCCTATAAAAAAGTAAAAAGGGGGAGAGAGAAAGAGAAAGAGAGAGACTGTGTGTGTGTGTGTGTGTGTGTGTGTGTGTGTGTGTGTGTGTGTGTGTGAAGACAGGAGCAGGGCAGGGGACTGAGGGAGAATACTTTCTCACCTACTTCTGGACTAGAGCACAGAGCCCATGACTGGTAATGGGAGATAGGGAATGGACATGTTGAGTAATAGAGTGAGAGAGGGGGAAATTTCATCTGCCCAACTACTGCCAATTCCTGGGTCTGCTCAGGTCATGAATACAACCTTGGAAGGCCAGCACTAAGAGGGGGAAGGACGGGAAAGTGTTGAAGAGGGGAGTGTAAGCATGTTGTAGACAAGCACACAATTGGTTATGGGGGGGGGGGGGGCGGAATGTTATCCAGTCTTCCACCTTCTCATTTGTTGATTGCATACCCCTCAGAGTCAAGCCATGTCCCTTTGGGGTTATTCCATAGCCCACACTTCGAAGACTGTTGTGAATAGGGAGCTGACCTCAGAGTCAGGAGGACCAGGGTCTGACACTTCCTAAGAATGTGAATTACAGAAAAGGACCCATTTGCATTGGTAGAGGAAGTTCCTTACCTTAAATGAGGGCTCCATGACAGGGAGTTCACAGATTTTCAAGAGGTATATGAAGAGATTCCACAGAGTCTGTGAATTTAGATGGGAAAAAAATACATTTTTATTTAATCTAATTGCTCCATCTCTACCTCCATCTGTCTCTGTCCCTTGCTCTCTCTCCTTCTTCTCCTTCTGTGTCTCTGCCTCTCCCCTCTGCCAGTACCTGCCTGCTGCTAGGCACATAATGCATGCTTAAGGAATAGATTTTGGATTGGATTGGATTGAATTGACTTGACTTGCCCACAATCACCTAGTAGTCAATGGTGGACAAAGTTAGGACTAGTTCCCATATCTGCTTCTTCCCAGTCTCTCTCCTTGTTTCCAACAGTGTCTTTCTGCCTGCATCTCTAGGTTGGTTTTAGCACTTTGGAATACTACCTCCTGGAAGGCTCTTTGCTCCCTGTGCCCACAGCACCAGACACTTTATGGGTACTCAGCAAATGGTACTTGATCAGGATATAAACTGTAAGTTGTTATCTGTAGACTTCAGTTTAAAATTTCCTCTGATGATAATAACACTAAGCCTTTATTTAATATCCTTTTTAGACTAGGAAATGATGTACAGAGCTGGGGAGTGATCATTGAATAGTGAATCATTGAATTACTAACCTGTCACACAATGTAGTAGTCTACAGAGTCTATAGCTTACTAGACCTAGAGTCAGGAAAACCTGGGCTTGAATCTCACCTAAGACACTTTACTAGCTGTGTGACCTAGGGCAAGTCATGACACTTTCCTGGACTTGAGGTTCCTCATCTACAACACGAGCAGGTTAAGCCATATGGATTCTGAGGTCCTTTCTAGCTCTAGTTATGACCCTAAGATCTTCCTTTGACGCTTGCTACCTATGTGATCTCAGAGAAGTCACCTAATTTCCCTGGGCCTCAGTTCCCTCATCTGTAAAATGAGAGGGCTAGACTGAGGCTGCTTTCAGCTCTAGATCTATGCTCCTGCAATCTTTTGTTGTCACTCCACTGCTGTCTATCTCAGTTTCCCCATATGTAAAATGGGGGATAACAGCACCTACGTCACAGGATTGTTATGAGGGTCAGATCGGTTAACTTTAACTCATGTGACATTTGTTTAAACACTTCTTTAATTTGTTTAATCACTTGTTTATTTGGTTAATTACTTAAATTTTAATAATTACCTTATAAATATCAGCTATTTTCTACTTAAAATATTGAAAAGTTGGTAATCCTGGCTCCAAATGACCAGGAATACAGTCTGAAAGATGAAGATTGTAAATCTCTCACTCGCAACATTCTATCTTTCAAGTTCATTCTCTTTATACTATTCTGGTCATTGTGGTTTAGCTTGCTTTGCTCTGTGTTGGTCTATACAAATCTTACTCAAGTTGCTCTTAACTCTTCATATTCATTGTTTCTTGTAGTTCAAATCATATTCGTACACCATAATTTGTTCATTCATTGCCCAACTGACAGGCATCCTATTCTTTGTTACAACAAAATATAATGTTTGTGGATATGAGTAAATACAGGTAGAGATATGCAGATAGATATGTATATTTGCAAGTCTCTTTGTTCCACAGAAATGGACTCTACAACCAGTGCTCTTTATATTACATAAGACTTTGCACTGTATTTCCTAAAGATTTAAACTAATTAACCATAGAAACTCTCAAGTTAGAGGGAAATCACATACCTCAAAAAACTAAACACATGAGAGGAAATAAGACCTTGTTTGCTTCAGTTTCCTCATCTTTAAAATGGACTGGAAAAGGAAATGGCCATGGTAGACCATGGCTGCAAAATGAGACATATACATTGTCAGACATGACCAATATGTTGGTTTGTCTTGCTTAATTGCAATTTTTTGCTACAAGAAGAAGGTGGGAGGTGTCACTGGCAAATGACAGAGACATAAGAAAGAAAAAAATACGTCAATGAAATTTCAATTTAAAAATATTTTTTTAATTAAAATCATGAAGGGTTCAGAAAAGATGACTTCTAAAGGCACTTATGGTCCTAACCAGAATATTTTCAAAAGCAAAGATGACTTCATCTATGAATTCCTGGAGGCTTGTGAGTCAAAAGATCTGATGTTCAGTCCTGACTATACTTATATGTGAGAAGGTATTTGACATCATGAATAGAAAACTGGACTCAAAGCCAGGGAGCCTGGGTTCAAGTCATCCAAATGACATGCTAGCTGTGTGACCTTAGACAAGTCACTTAACCTCTCACTGCTCTGGACAACTCTCCAGAGCTACAAGTTTCTGAGAAGGTGCCAATCTACATTGGAAGAAGAAGTTTCCTCACCTCGGAACTCCCTATATAAATGAAATCACAGTTCTGGTTCACATGCCCATAATCATAGTATAAAATATTTTCTTGTAGTAGACATACTTTTGTTCATGTTTCAAGCCCTCAGGTAACAGGGAGGCAGCCTGTTTTATTGGACAGATATTAGATATTAGATCAGGCATTAGAGCAATTCAGTATGAATCCCAGCTCTGTATTTGCTACCCACAGCACCTTGGAAAATCACTTCACTTTCCCAGGTTTGCTTCCCCTTCTATAAAATAAAAAAATTGAACTAAATGACCTTTACAGTCAGTTTAAGCTACCTTGAAATCAATGATCCCAATATGAAAGCAAAATCTTAGAAGATAAAGACCCTTTGCAAGCCTAATCCTTTATACATGGTAGGCTCACCAGGGATGTTTATTGAGTTGACCCTGCCTTGAATTAGCTGCATGACTTTGAACCATTCACTTTCTCCTTCTGCCCTTCCTTCATCTATAAAGTGATAGTGTAAGCTACACTGTTTCTAAGATCTCTCAGAATTCTAATATCTGTGTTTCAATGGATCATCTTTGAAAAGTTCATAAAAAACATACTCAGAAAATTAAGTTATATACTACCCATCCCTCGCCAATATCTAAGCAGCGGCTCTCAACCTGTGAGTTATGTTCAATTTGTAACAATGAAAATACATCCTGCATATCAGATATTTACATTATGATTCATAACGGCAGCAAAATCACAGTTATGAAGTAGCAACGAAAATAATTTCATGGTTGGGGGTCACCACAACATGAGGAACTGTATTAAAGGGTCGCAGCATTAGGAAGGTTGGGAACCACTGAGTCCTAAGGCATTTGGTGGCACAGTATATGGAGTGCTGGTCTTAGACCCAGGAAGACTTGGGATCAAATGTAGCCTCAGACACTTACTAGCTAAGTGAGCCACTTGTCCTATCTGTCTCTGTGTCCTCACCTGTAAAATGGGGATAATAAGAGCACCTGACTTCCAAGGTTACTGAGAGAAGAAAGTGAGGCAATGTTTATGAAGCACTTTACCGACATTAAGGCACTGTATAAATACTAGCTATTATTGTGTATTACTATTTTATACCACCAAACAGTTTTCCAAATTGGACTTAAACCAGCTCATCTGGTTTACAATGAGCCCTCTAATAATGCAATGGTGTTCATATATGGCTTAATCCACTACTGGAAATGTTCAACTGGCCTTGTCTTTAAGACTTTTGCACAAAAAGAGCACCCAATATTTCTTTTTTTTTTTCATGAACTAATTAAATGTTAGCAGAGCATACACACTGATCAGTAAGTAAGATATCATGTATCTGTCTCTTTTCCTGGAGAGCCGACCTCCCTGGGAGAAAGCAACGAAGCTGAAGTCAGAATGATGTGAGTTTGAATGCTACCTCAGATACTTACTAGACATATAACCCTGGGCAAGTCACTGGTACATAGGATAGAGATTTAGATCTTATGTCAGAAAAACTTGTGTTCAAATCCTGCCTCAGACACTTACTAGAGTAGGCAACTCCTGCATCAGTTTCCTTGTCTGCAAAAATGAGGTTAATAATAACATCTATCTCTCAGGGTTCCTGTAAGGATCAAATGAGACATTTGGAAAATACTTTGCAAACCTATATAAATGCTAGCTATAGGTAGTATTACTAGTCCTCTCTCAGCTTCCATTTCCCCAAGTGTAAACGGAAAGGGTTAAACACCACAGATTCTTCAGTCCTTCTAGCTCTAAATCTCTGATCTGATTATCTCTTGATAGGGGTTGGAGAAAGAGAGGTAGATACAAAAATGACTCACTTAGCTTGTAAGTATCTGAAATCAGATCTGAACACAGGTCTTCTGGGGTCCAGGACTAGCACTTGATCCACTGTGCCAGCAAATGCCTCAGGTGCTGGTGGGGAGCAGGAAGTATATAATTCTTCTTAAACAATGACTATGTTTGCTCTGGGTGTTTATCGCCTTGTTTGTCTGATTATTTATTTATTGCCCCTCAGTCCAATTACAAAGAGTTCATACAGTGGGGCCTTTACCATATTCCTTGGGACTCCATTCCAGTCTAATTAACCTCATAATTAAGAAAGTTTCTTAATTCAATGAAAAGTGAATTTGAATTTCATCATAATGCAAATGTGTTTCAACTAGGATTCCCTGTGTTGTAACAAATGTGGCCATTTCACCCATGGAACTGCAGGGTGTGGCTACATACAAGCCACCAAGTCACTACACAGTCAGTACCTGAGCAAAAGAATTTGAGTCCTGTAACTTGTTCAAATCATGAGCTATTCATAATTTAACAAAACTAAGTCAAAACACTTTGTTCATTAAGTAAAACAGAGATGAAGAGGAAATGACGGTTCTTCCATCCTTCCAGGGTGAAATTAAGGATGGCAATAGAGAGAAAGAAAGGAAGGCCCCATCCTTTCTGGGAGGGTAATTTACCTGTTTCAAAATTAATGCAAATTTTACAGGGTTGGATTTTTTTAAAAAGATTTTCAAATAACTGCACAGGCATAAATAAAAAAAAAAAAATCTTTGCCTTCTCACAGGTGAATGGTTTAACATGGTAATAGCCATTTGTCAAGCCTAAGAAAAAAGAAAGAACAACTGAAGGGATTTTTCTACACTGCAAAGTAGTAATCAAGTCAAAGGAAAGCCTTCTGTAATCATTGTTATTAGAAGTAATCACAAGGAGAAGAAAGTGTGTCAGACACCCTCCATAGTCTAGAATTAGCCCCTGCCCTTTGGATTCTGCAATTTATATCGGATAAGCCAGGGAAAGCAGAAATGCTTATGCTATAGGAAAGATGGTGCCCTAAATGGTAATGTTGGGAGTCAATACAGGTGTACTTATGAAAACAGGTAGGATTCTCTCAACTCAACAAAGCAATCATCTGCTGGAAACTGGCATTCATAATCAAAGTTTTACCCTCAAGTAACAGCACTCCTAAGTCCACTGCAGGGTGATGGTCATTGATATAAAACTGCCAGACAACACAGTGGATAGCTTGGGACTCGGAGTCAGGAAGACCTAAGAGTAAATACTGCCTCAGACACTTAACTACTTGTGTGATGCTGGGCTCATCATTTAACCTTTCTCAGCCTCAGTTTCCTCATCTACAAAATGGACATAATAATAGCACCTATCTCACAGAGCTTTATGAGTTTCAAAAAAGTTAACATAAGGAATTTGCAGACCCTGAAGTACTACTATTATCATCAATATCATTATGCAATATTATACAGATGCCTGAAGTTGATACCAGTTTTAAGACTTGTTTACAAGTCTGTGGGAAGGAAGATTTCTCTTGATGTGATTCAGGATAAACTTTTTGAAAGAATAGAGCAGTAAAGAGGGATTTGAAGAGATGTTTTCGGTTTTGATTTGTTTTGCCAAATGACAACTAGGTAGAACTCTGTAGACTGATAGATTGTAAGTAATAGCAAAGAGGAAAAGGAAGAGGTAGACACAGGGGAGAGAAAAATAATCTTATATGCCAATTGATCCAAGGTAGATATTTCCTCCCCTAATGTAGTTCGCAATCCATACATATCTGTGAAAATTCTAAGGTGATATTCATAGTTTGCTACCATTCTGCTTTGGTGTGTTTTTAGGCCCTAACCTGAGTTTTCTTCTAGTTCATTTGTCCATTTCTTAATCTCTCTGAGCCCCATTTTCCCCATTTGGAAAATAGAGATGATGATAATAATAGCACCTAGTCTTGTCTTCTTGTACATTTTTCAGTTGTGTTCAATTTTTCATGACCCCATTGGGAGTTTTCTTGACAAAGAATGGCTTGCCATTTCCTTCTCTAGCTTATTTTACAGATAAGGAAATGGAGGCAAACAAGGTTAAGTGACTTGCCTAGGATCACAGAGCTAGTAAGTGTTTGAGGCCAGATTTGAAATCAGGAAGATAAGTCTGATGCACTATGATGCCACCTAGCTGCCCTTGTCTACATCTTCCTATAAGCTTGTTACAGGAGGTCCAATGTACATTTTCTGAGTTCTCCTAACATCTCAAGCATACACATGACATTACAATCCACAAATCAGTCAAATCATAGTCCCAGCTCACGCATATCATATTTTGATTATAACAGAGACCTTAAAGATATTAACTCACATGATTCTTGCAACAGTAATGATAGCACTTTAAGCTTTGCTAAGTATTTTACGTATAATATCACATGTGATTTTTAAAACAAAACCCTGTGAGGTAAGAGCCATTATTATTCCCATTTTACAGAGAAGGAAACTGAGACTGACAAGTTCAAGGACTTGCCCAGGATCACGAGGCCAGTAAACATTTGAGGCAGCATTCAAATTTGTGTCTTCCTGACTCCAGGTCCAGCACTATCCATTATACCACCTAACAACTTTATGAGGGAAGTATATCCTAATATTCTCATTTTACATATTTGGAAACTGAGGCCAAGAGAAGTTAACTGGCAAGGCTGCTCAGTTTCTAATGGAGTAAAGTCAGACCTTCTGACTTTGAAGGCCAGTGTTCTATCTATTATATCACATTGTCTCTTAATGTTTCCAAAGTCCTTTGTATACACTGTTACTGGATCCCTTCAGCGGTCCTGTGAGGTAGGTGCTAATATTATTACCATTTTCCAAATGAGGAAACTGAGGCTGAGAAAGATTAGGAAATGTGCTAAAGGGACTAGAAAACAACCAAAATTAGGGACTAAGAATAAACCAAAGCAGAGTGGTAACAAACTATGAATTCTATCACCTTAAGAAACAAGATGGTCCAGTGGGTAGAGTGGTGAATTTGGAATCAGGAAGACCAGAGTTCAAATACTACCTTAGACACATATTCCCTGTGTGACCCTGGACATCCCTAACCTCGCCCGGTCTCCATTTTCCTCATCTTTAAAATAAAGAAGTTCGATTTGTTGGATTCTAAGATTCCTTTTGGATCTAAATCTGTGAGCATAGTAAGATAATAGAAAAGGCACAAAAGAACTTCAAAAAGAAGTCTGTGACCATAGTCACATGAGACAATGTTTAATAATTTACTTTTGGCTGGTAGAAAGGGCCTGAGAAAATTGTAATGCTCAAAAGATGATCAAAGCAGGAGAGATACAGTTTGTAACACAAAGGGCAAAAGGTATATTTTTTCAGAAAGTTGTGGAATTCATCCATCAAAACATTTAACTGGTCAGACACTAAAAATGGATGATGATCTGCACCCAAATTGAATAAGATAAAGGTTGGATTGTCCTTGGGAATTTGCACAAATCTTTCTTTAAAAAAAAATCAATCAACAAGCATTTATTAAGTACCTACTCTATTCCAGGCACTATGCTAGGTGCTGAGTTGGCCATTAATAACCCAAGCTTTCACTAAAACAAGAGCTCCCTATTTTAGTACCAATACTACATGACTGCAAATCATGGAATACAATCATTTATGAAGAACTGAAGTTGTGGACCACTAATGGCAATGGAGAGAGATGAGGTGGGAGGAATAAGATTGTAATATTACATGATGTAGCACTCAAGAGAATCCATGTAAAATATGTCTCCAAAGGAATGAATGACAAGAAAGAAAAAAATGACATTTAAATATAAGTAAATCTTGGATGTTGTAGTGGCAAAAGAAAGGAATAGCTAGGAAATAGCCTCAGTGTTCCACTGGCATCCACCCAAAGTCACGAGAACCAAAGGAAGGCTCACACCATAGCATGTTCAGTGAACACCATTCTGATAAATCTACAAGAAGACCTGACCAGTCACAAAGGTAGTAAGTCAATACCTTCAAAGAACTAAAATTCTTTTGAAACTAACAAAGTATCAAAACTAGAAGGCAAGACTTTCTTCAGAGTAGGATTTCTTAACTTGGGGCAAAGGGGGGTATCTATAAATTTGGGTTTTTTTTATATTTTGATAACCTAATTTCACTTCAATTGGTTTTTTGTAATCTATGTATTTCATTTTATGAATATAAAATCACAAGTCTAAGAAGGGCTCCAAAAGCTTCCTCAGACCACCAAAGGGTCCCAGGCACAAAAACAAATAAATAAATAAAGGTTGAGAAACTCTGCTTTAGAGAATGAATGTTTCTCATTGTCTTGTTGCCAAAAGCCTAGTTCCTGGAAAATATCATAGCATTCACTGTGGTCATGAACAAGGGACCCTTTCTTTTTAAGGCAAAATCAAGTGGACTAATCTTCCATTAAATTTTTGTATAATAGCCTCAGTGATATTCCAGACCAGACAAATTTGCTGATGGGTTGATAATGCCACAGATGCCTGTTACAGAATCAACAGAAACCTTAGTTCCATGGAAGTTATTTGGTGTCCCACTTTCCTCCACTGCCAATTACTTTCCCTCATAATTAAATTTTTGAGTAAACACAGTTCCTCAGCAGAGAAGGGCTTACCATGATGTACTATAGAATGACTCACAGCATTGACATAAGCCACCTGGTTCCCCTTGCCAAATTCCTTATTGAAGGGGAGATACCAGTGGCCGTTTATTATTTTGCTGCCTGCTTAATTAAATCCTTTGCCAGCTACCTATTGATAGGAGCTGGGTTTTTGCTTTGTTTGGAGTTGTTTTTCTGTCATTGTTGACACTGTTTAACAAAAGTTTTGAGTGAAATAGTTTTTATTAACTTGTTTACAATGCGGGTAGCTTGCCACCTTTGATTAAACTTCACGTGGATTTATAGCTATGTCTTCCCCACATTTCTGTGACCTTTAAAGGGATGTCTGATAAAAATCAAAGGTCATGGATTCTGAAAGCTATGGTTCTAATAAATGTTAGACAGCTTACCCCCAAATACAGCTATTTCTTTTCTTCTCTTTTCCTTTTTTCCCCCTTCCCTTCCTATTATTTCCAACAAGGATAGAAATTAACCCAAATAAAATTAATGATTTAGTTTTGTAGGAGAAAGGAGAGGATTTGCAGGGCTCCACTGGGGAGAACGGGCTTTTGTCTTTGTTGATGACCTAAACATGCCTGCCAAGGAGAAATATGGTGTCCAGCCTCCCATTGAACTGCCACGACAATGAATTGACCATGGCTACTGGTTTGACAGGTGCAATAAATATTAATTAGTGTGCTTGGCTACAGAGGGAGTAATGATATACACTGTTTCTCTGAAGCGTTAAATTGTAGTGTTAGTCTTGATAATTCTTCATCTTTTCCATCACAACGGGAAAAACATTTGGAGTTAGTTACATGATCCCCGTCACTATCACCACCCCCATAAAAAGAGGTATGAAAGTTGATATGTGGCAGGGAGTTTGAGTGGCAGACAGTAGGGGCTTGAACAGATCTTCAAGACATGCAATATGCATGTCCTAAGTGGATTTGTTTCTAAATCCTCTGGTACAAACCAATTTCAAAACTGCTTGCTGCGGTGGAGGAATGGAGTCGAAGCATTTTCCTGTAGACGAGGGATTTGATTGCCTCTAAAATTGATTTCAAAAGGCTTAAAAAAAACTAATATGCATTAAATGTTGAGCGGCACGTTGCTTATTAGATTAGGTTTGCGTTGGTGTGTTTATGGGGTTGGATCGAATACCATTGCGGGGCCGTCCCTGGTGTTTCACTAGAAAGTACACCCAGGGAGCTGTACTGTGTTGCTGAAATGGAGAAACCCCACTGAAGTTACAATGCTCTTAAAATTCAGCTTTGATCAAGCACAGCAAAACAGGCAAGGAAGCCTCGTTAAGCAAATTAATGCAAGTGCTATGATCCTATTCAAGTTTTGTAAGGGGGTATATTTAGTTGTTTACACCTGAAGAAACAACAAAACAACAGCATTTCACCAAGAAAAGAGGTCCTAATTAAATACTGATATTTTCCCAATCCTTAATTATAATGGCTCACAGTTATGCCTAAGAGCTTTTCCTGCAGTTAATTTGTCAGGATATTACCACTTACACCTTTTTATTTGTGGAAGGTCTTGCTCCCCAGTGAAGTGCTTTTTTTGAGGATAATGTAACTCCATTTGGCAATCTCAATCTCTGGATGCTCCTTAGACCCTCTGAAAAATAAAAAGAAAGAAAAGAGGAAAAAAATTAGCCAGGAACTTGGAGTATAATGTTCTTTTGAAAGTGTGGCTCTTTCTCTCTCCTACATTATTTCAGTGTACTGGTATGGGTTTGGGTGCTACAACTGCAAAGAAATGGATCTTGGCAAGATAGCTAGCAATGCGTTTTTCGTTCCTTCCCAGAGCTCTAGGCCTGGTTGGCAGTATTTCCCAAACTAAAGTTTTTCTAGAACAGCAGTTAGCAGTGTGCAGCAGTTCCAAATGGGCACTAAAATATTAATTGACGATGAGATGAGATGCTGTGATTCTATAACCCAAGTCCAGCAGAAACGCTCTGGTGACTAGGAGTGGCATTCGTTTGATTAGGCACCTACTAGATGCCAGGCTCTGCTCTGGGTACAAAAAATATAAAGGCAAATAATGAAACAGTCCCCAGTCCTCAAGTAGCTCCCTTTCTGCTGGGAGGAAACAGCATATATACAGGGAAGTATGCACAAAGTTTATTTATAAAGCAAATAAAATAATTATTTTAATAAATTCAAAATCACTTCTGAAAGCTATAGAGGGCATTCACAACTGGAGGAATCATGAGTAGGCTTCCTGTGGGAAGTGATACTTAAGCTGGACCTCAGAGCAGTAGTTCTTAATTTTATTTATGTGTCTATGGACCCTTTGGCAGTGGAGTCAGTTGACAAAATTTATTAAGCACCTACTATGAACTGGATAAGCAATGGTGATAATGAAAAGCAAAAGACAGTCCCTGCTTTCTCACTGTCAAATGAGGGAAGACAAATGAAAATAACTATGTACAAGACAGAAACCAGATAAACTGGAGCCCCTACCCTCGAGGAGTTCAGTGTCTAATCTGAAACATAACATGCAAGCCACTATGCACAAATAAGATGTATACATAGAGACAGAGACAGACAGATACAGACAGACTGACAGACAGACAGATAGAGAGAGAGATGATAGATAGAAAGATAGATAGATAGATAGATATAGATAGGTAGATAGATATAGAATGATCAGTTAGAGGTCATTTCAGAGGAAAGGCACCTGAATTAAGGGGCACCTAGAAGGGCTTCTTCCAGAATACTAGATTGAAGAAATATGGAAAAGATTATTGCTGCCTTCTCTGAAAAATGTTTTTAAATGCATAAAATAAATCAATTCTATAGAAAGAAAGTTAGCAAAATATTTCCCCATTCAACTTTGCTGACCCCTCTCCCCCTGCCCCCTGGAACTCAGGTCCCTGTGTCTTTAGAGGAAGTTCAGGATTCCATAAGGGGAAGATTAGGAGCTAGTGCATTCTAGGCAATGGGGAGAGCTTTTGCTAACATATGGAGCCAAGAAGTAGAATATCACATACAGGTTAGAGCTACTTTGACTAGAACATACACTGTGTGAAGAGCAGCATACGATGAGCCTGGAAAGGTAGGGTGAAGACAGATTATGGGACACTTTTATTTTTTTAATTCAATTTTATTTTATTTTCAGTTTTAAATTCTCTCCTTCCCTCCTCCTCTCACCAATTGAGAAAGCAAGAAAAAGAAATGCCATTACAAATGTGTATAGTCATGTGAAACAAATTCTCCCCCTAAAGTCATATACAAAAGAAAGGAAAGGAAAGAAGGAAGGAAGGAAGGAAGGGAGTTAGGGAGGGAGGAAGGAAGGGAGAGAGGAAGGAAGGAAGGAAGGAAGGAAGGAAGGAAGGAAGGAAGGAAGGAAGGAAGGAAAGAAGGAAGGAAGGAAGGAAAGAAGGAAGGAAGGAAGGAAGGGAGGGAGGGAGGGAGGGAAAGAGAGAGAGATAAAAGGGAAAGAAAGGAAGAGAGAAGATAAAAAAGAAAAGAAAAGAAAAATGGGAAAGAGGAGAAGAGAGGAAGAAAGGGGAAGGGAGAAGAGGGAACTGAAAGGGAAAGGGAAAGGGAAGGGAAGGATAGGCAAGATGAAGGCAAAAGAAGGGAAAGATGTTTAAATCTGCATTCTGAGTCCATCAGTTCTATGTCTAGAGGAAGACAGCATGTTTTATCATGAGTCCTTTTGGAAATGTGCTTGATCAGTGTGTTGATCAGAGCAACTTAATATTTCAAAGTTGATTATCTTTAAAATATTGCTGTTATTGTATACATCATTCTCCTGACTCTTCTCACTTGATTTCGAATCAGGTTCTCCAAGTCTTCTGAAGCATTTTAATGTCCCAGAGAGTTTTATCTCTTATCCTGGAGGCAGGAGGGAGTCCCTGGGAATCCCTGAAGCAGGTGGGTGACATGGTAAGACTTGTGCTTTAAGAACATCACTTGGGCAGCTGTGTGAGAGACAGATTAGCAAGAGAAGAGACTAGCTACAGGGAGAACAGTAGTGAGGTTTTCATGATAGTCCAGAAGAGAAGTGATGAGGCAAACTGCCTGTCAGTCTGCTTTTTTTTTTTTCTCATTTATTCCCTTCAGAGTCCTTCCTCTTCCTTCCCTGGGCCCAGAGGCCAGAACTAAGAATGATGAGTGGAAGTCCAAGAGAGGCAAATTTCAGTTCTTTGTAAAGAAAAACATTTAAACAGTTGGAGCTGTCCAAAAGTGGAATGAATTGCTCCAGAAAACAATAGGTTGCCCCTCACTGAAGGCAGTCAAGCAGAGGATGGATGATATCATCAAAGCAATGGAACAGAAGGAATTCTTACTCAAGTGTGGGCTGAATAAGATGGTTTGATGTCCCTTCCAACTCCAAAATGTTATCATTCTGTGGAAGACATAAAGCCTCCAGGAAAGGACTTTTCTAAGTCATTGGAAACCATGAATGTCAACACGCCCTCAATGAACACCAAGTAACATCTGAAAGTAAACAAGATGCACATCTATGTATGTATGTGTATGGTATATATGTGTGTATACATATAAATATATCCCATTTCGGCTGATGGTTTTCAGTTTTCTGATGAATAGAATTCAATTTTTTAATTTTTTAATTTTTTTTTGCTTTTTGGAGGGGGAAGGTAGGGTGATTGGGGTTAAGGGACTTGCCCAAGGTCACACGGCTAGTTTTGTGTTAAGTGTCTGAGGCCGGATTTGAACTCAGGTCTTCCTGACTCCAGGGCTGGTGCTCTATTCATCAAGCCACCTACCAGCCCCTGAATATAACTTTTTGATAGTATTATTCCCAAATGGAACAAAATGGAATGTTTCCTTGAAGGAAGTGAATTCCTCACTTGATGGTATACAAGAAGACAACTATCTGTTAGATGTAGTGTTAAATAATGTATTCATCAGACTGGGAAATGGATTTGAGACCTAGAAGTTCCCTTCAAACTCTAGGATTCTCTGTTTCTATGGAGAGTGGAGATTGTAGTTTCTAAGTAGTGAGATGTTGAAAGGAAATAAATTTATTTTAATGAATTTCATTATTTTCTGACACCCCTCCCCCCATATGGGTGGTCTATCTCTCAAAGAATTTAATGGGGAGGGGGGAAGTAAAGCTCTGCCAAAACATGTTGAAAAAGTCTGGCATCATTTGCAGCCTAACACACCATAGATCCCCACCTCCACAAAGGAATGTGACTGTACCTTTGGAAGAAATAAGTTGAAATAATATTTTTTAACATTCACTATAGAGAGGTTTCTTCTTCTAACATTTTACTTATTTCTTGATATAACTTTTTCAAAATTCTTGTATGCATAAATAGTATACTTAAATTATGGCAAGATTTAAAGAAATTAAAATATGTTGATGAAATATGCAAAATAATAGATTTAGAGCTAAACGGGAATAGCTTAAAGGTCATGAAGTCTAAATCCCTCATTTTATGGATGAGGAAACTGAGTCACCAAGTGACTTGCCCAGGGTCACACAAGAAGTCAGTGTCTGAAGGCAAATTTGAAATCAAATTTTCCTGTCTTCAAATCTAATGCCCCAGCCACTATACATTATCATCATCCTAATAATCAGGTGACCAATAGATACCCTGGCAACCTCTGGAAGGCATTTAACAAAAAGTAAAACATGATTCTTTAACTGACAAATACTGAGGCACAGAATCTCAAACTCTTTACTTACAATAGAGTCTTTTCCAAGGATAATTTTATCACATAGCAATGTGGAATTCATCCAATCTGATATTCACTTCAATAATTCAAACCTCCATGATTTCAGTAGCTGTGAGTTCTCATTCTTCTGATATTGATCATGTCACTACACTTTAGGGAACAGTTTCACAAGTTATTTGTAGTAGAACAGAAAATTCATCACTGGGTGGCCAGCATTCTGATAAGGAACCTCTCTAATGTGGACTAGTCCTCAGATGACAAGACACACAATCTGCAACTGGTATGACTTCAGGCTGCTGGTTTGTGCTTGGATAATCTTTCAGATCCCAGGATCACCTCTGTGAAGCAGCTAAGTGGTGTAATGGATAGACCCAAGGACTGGAGTCAGGAAGATCTGAGTTCAAATCCTGCCTCAGATACTAGCTGTATGATCCTAGGTAAGTCATTTAACCTCTGACTCAGTTTTCTCATATATAAAAAGGTAATAACAACAACAACAGAAGTTGTAGTAGTAGCAGTAGTAGCACTTACTTCCAAGAGTTGCTGTGAAGATAATATTTGCAAAATGTTTTGCAAACCTTATAAAGTTCTACATAAATGCTAACTATTATTACTGGGGGAAGAAGTCATTAGGAAATGATAGTAGCATATAAAAAAAGAAATGAGCCAATAAAATATTATTAAAAATAAGCATGCATGGGGGCCGGAGACAAGATGGCGGCATAGCAGCAGCAACATATCGCAGCTCTCACATAGCCACCCCAAAATACCCATAAAATAGGACTCTAAACCAATCCTAGAACTCCAAAACACACACAAGGATACTTCCCACTAAAGTCAGCTCGGCTACGAGGAACCATATCAGCACTGCGAACCGAAACCAGCCTGGCCTGAAGCCGCGGCTGTGCCCCGGGGGCGGCTGGGTGGGAGAAGATTCTCAGGTGAGCGGAGATTAGCACCAGCTGCAAGTGGGGATTGTGAAAGGGGGAGATAAGCAGTCCGGCCGAAAGGTCTCCGGAGCAGAAAAGCGAAAGGCAGAGGTTTTGCACCCACCTCCGCTTTGTAGCTTCCCACCCACGGCCTGCAGATAGCAGGGGGACTGAGCAATTGTTTTCAGGCCAGTGCTCTCGCGTTGAGCGGTCTGGATCCGGATCGTCGTCTTGCGCCTCAGTCTTGGAGTTTTCATTATCCAGTTAGCCGGAAGTCTACAGCAGCAGGGAGGACCCCAGCGATTTGGGAC
>JAQQSV010002197.1:0-16975 GCA_028646515.1 Pseudochirops corinnae
TGGGTAACTATGTATTCACATCAGTTTGTAACAAGCCTGTGCCATTAAGCTGTAAAAGTCACACTTTCCTTCAACCATAAAGGCATTCACTCTGCTTCTTCCCCTGTCCCCAGCCTCATAGTCTTTTCCCTAAGTCTGCTAGATAGTTTCCCATGAATCAGTCCCTCAAGTATTCTTAGACAAATACGTAACGCCTTTTTTCTTAGCAGCCAGCTGCGCTTTAGAAACCTTGAGCAACTTTATCAAGGAGATAACTCCCTCCTGAGATGGTCTCTAATCAGTCTAGCTTCCAAACTTGGCATCTCCTGAAACAATCAAGCTTATACTCCCAACCGCCATATTGGACCTATGTCATTCATCCTTGACCAAAAGTTACCTAGTGATGTGTCAAGGCAAAAAACACTCCCCTAACTCCCCAACCTGTTGGAATTTCTCAATGCATTATGGGTAATTCGCCTGCACAGTTGGTATCAAAAATGTATGGCCCTTTAAGCACTTAACCACTCCCAGACTCCTTCCTAATCCCACCTTTTCCCACCTAGTTAGTATAATGAGCCTCTGACTGACAGTTTTATGCCTTTAAAGTGACACCTCTATCCCCCAGCACCTTGCTGGTCTTTTTCTATCTTTCCCCCCTGCCCGCTAAGCCAAACTCTGCCTTAAATCCCTTTCAGCTTGCAGCCCTTGCCTCAGTGAAAAAATAAACTTTTATGACTCTACCAAAGGACAGCTGAGTCTAGTAAATTCTTTTTCTGACAACGAACCTAGAAAGGATTTTGTTAGAAATCCCAAACCCCTTCCCCCTCTGCAAACTGAATTCTTATAGATAGTATCACCTTAGCTTTAATTTTTACTGAAAATCTGAAGAGGGAGAACTCTTTCTTCAATTAATCAACCAATCAACAAGTATTTAATAATTTCTTCCTCTGTGCCAGGCACTGTACTAAGAACTGGGGATTCAACAACAACAAATAGAGCTATCCCTTCACAAAAGAATTTTACAGTCTAATAGGAAATATGTGATTGCATAAAGATGTATGCAAGTATATAAATGATAAATATAAGAAAAAAGAATACAGAGAAACTACATACCAGGTAGTTCAACTGGAAGAATATTAGCAGTTGGCAGTAAGAAGATTCATGCTAAACTTTCTTTTCTACTTTTATTTTTTGTCTTTTTCGAGGGGGGAAGGCAGGGCAATTGGAGTTAAGTTACTTGCCCAAGGTCACACAAATAGTAAGTGTTAAGTGTCTGAGGCCAAGTTTGAACTCAGGTCCTCCTGACTCCAGGGCCAGTGCTCTATTCATTCAGGATAACCTTCTTATAGCTCTTTGTTGTGTAGTGGGGAATCACTTAAACATTAAGTCCAAAATATCTAATAGATACTTTTACTGATCATTTTAAAAAATGTATTATGCCTCCTGCCCAACCAGGAAATGACATTTAAATACAGATTTTATGACAATCACTTTGGTGATTTTTACTTCATAGGATTCAGAAACAATTTGTCATGAATGAAAAATAAATTCAAAGGATATAAGAAATATGGCCAATGCAGGTCAGTACTGTCAATAAGATGCTACATATGAAACAGCCAAAGGCTGCCTCCTAGGTCTTTTTTTTGTTTAGTTGAGGGATTATATATATCAGCAACAATCTTTTGGTTATTTTCAACTAAATATTTTCTTTACAAGCTTTACAGATAGGCTTTTTACCCCCTCATGGAACTTCAATTAGTAATAAATTTTTATTATTTATCATCCAGAACTATTGTGTATGACTAGAATTGAAACTATCCATCAGCTGTTTAAACCCATGATTTTTAAAGAAAGATATTTTACTGAACAATATATTTTCACTTGAAAACTTTACATTTTATTTTAATTAAGTGAAGTTGATTGGAAGGGTCTGAATTACCTCATATGGGAGATTCTTCTTCCTATTTCATGCCTAAGGAAGTGGTTTTTATATAGGATCATAGCACTTTGGATTTGTAGCTGGATTGAATCTTAGAGACCATTTAATCCAACTTTCACATTTCACAGATGAGGAATTTGAATTCTGAAAAGGTAAAGGGATTGCCCAGGATCACACAAGAAAAAAAGTGGCAAAACTCAAATTTGAACCTAGCTCCTTCCATTCCAAATGGAGTTTGCCTTCCATTGTAGCACACTAAGCACTAACCAACTCTGAAAAGTAGTCCCTAAATTATCCTCCTTCAGGGACTCTCCCTTAATAGCCAACCTGCATTTCAACTGACCTCAGCCATATTGGAACTTAGAACACATAAACACTTCTACAAATGAGGAGCATCATAGTCATAATATTAAAATTAAATACTAATTGTAATACTTGGCTAATTGATTTACAAATGGGTTAAGAGTCAAGACTTATTCTTGTCAGTTTTTGAGACAACATGGTGGAGTAGAGAAGAGTACTGGGCATGGAATCAGGAAAACCTGGATTTAAATCCCACCTCAGACACATTCCAAATTTCTAACATTGGACAAGTCACTCACCCTCTCTGTGCTTCAGTTTCTGTATCTTTAAAAAAGGGCTAATGAGGCACTTAATTTAGAGTGTTGCTGCAAGGATCAAATGAGATAAATTTATGTGTAAAAGACTTTACAAGCCTCAAACTTTTATAAAAAAAAATTCAGCTGTCATCATAAGCATTTTTTTCCCTGAGATTATCCTATATGAAACCATATCTACCAATGTATGCAAAACCCATATGCAGTGCAAAACACTCAATAAATGTTTGTTGGGGGTACATAAGCAGGATTTTAAAATACCTGCAGGTATTTTAAATACAAACAGGATGATTTCTGTCCCTTAGAAATGTTCAATGTAAATATTTATTCCATGCATATTTAATATTCACATAACTGTGTACATTATATATAAATGCCACATAAACAAAGAACTTGGTGATGATGGTGGTATTGAGGCTATGAGAATGAAAGGCTGATCTGATTTCTTTTTTCTGTATTATTTCTCATTGAGAGAATTAAATATAGAAAGTATAGGAAAGAATAAAATTTTAGCCAAGATTTTTCATATAAGCAAATTTTTCAGCCTACAGTACTTCTAAGGTGGTCTCCTGCTAAGAATTCACTTGGAGAAAATATTTACATTGATAGAAGAACATTGATTCTAAAAGACATTGTTATAATCAATCAAATAATCATTTAGCAAACATGCATTAAATGCTGGGGTACAAAGAAAATATAAAAAAAATTTCCTTACTGAAAGGAGCCTACGTTCAAAATTACGAGACAACTTGGAAGAAAACATTAATGGATAAAGAAGTTAGAGCTGAGACTTTGTCAATCCCTTTTAAAGTGCATTATCTAACTTTCACTGGCAACCAAAAATTAAGCATAATTTCTTTTAGGATAATCGCTTTGGTGATATTTACTTCATATGGTTGTCTTTCAGGAACAATGTACCAACAATGAACAAATAAATTCAAAAGATATAAGCAATTACTCAACATGTAAAAGAAAAGTAAATATGGAGTAAAGCAGAAGACTGAGAGCCTAATGTAGAAAGATAGGGTCTGAAACTGTGGGGTAGCTAGGTGGTGTAGTGGATAAAGTTCTGTACCTGGAGTCAGGAAGACTCATCTTCCTCAGTTCAAGTCTGACCTCAGACACTAACAGTTTAACCCTGGCCATCACTTAAAGCTCTTTGCCTTGGTTTCCTTATCTATAAAATAAGCTAGAGAAGGAAATGGCAAACCATTCCAGTATCTTTGCCAAGAAAACATCAAATGGGATCACAAAGTGTGAAACATGACTGAAAAATGACTAAATAGCTCCTGGAACTTCATTGGCATAAGGAACACTTAGATAAATGAGTTAGGAAAAGACCTTGAACCCAGACCTTCTGCCTTTAAGACTGGTTCTCTATCCACTATGCCACATTATTTCTATTCTCCACAGGTTTAAACTGATTCAGTGAAGAATGAAAAGTCAGTATTCTGACTCCTCTGAGACCTAATTATTTCTAGGTAACCTGGCATATTTTATCTTAATGATGATTAATAAAAATCAGGCTGAACACATGACGGAGCCTATGGAGCTATAAATTCGAAGTAAAAGTTCTTTATGAACTTCAAGGGTTCTGTTTGCTTAATGCCACTCATGGGTCAGATCAGTGTTGACTATATAATTTTTATATGACATTTTTCTTTCTCTTATCTTCAGGTGTAATATATAATTTGACCAGCCTAGGGTATGGGTGTACATTATTTTTATTTTGTTTTGTTTTGTTTAGATGCAGGAATGAATCTATGATGTTTGAGAGGCCACTTGTAATAGATATACACATACATGCATGTATACATGTGTGCATAAATATGCACACATATGCATATATGTGTAAGTATGTATAGGTAGGTAGGTAGGTAGATATTGCCCACCAACAGACAGATAAGATTTCAAAAGAATAGGGTGTCCTAAAATCTAAGAGGTAGAAGAAGCCTCAGAAATCATCACATTTATTTTATTTATGTGCAGAAATTTAAAACATTTTGGCCAATTGGTTATAAAGGTTATTCATGAGCACTGCCAGCGATAGGTAGCTCACTACCTGAGAGAAAAGCCAATTTTAGGTTTTGGACAACTTTAATTGTTCAGAAAAACTTTCTTATATTGAGAAGTAATAGAAGGCACATCGATTTGCTCCTGACTTTTAAAAACTTATAAATCATTTATATTTATGGTATTAGATTTTTAATTCCCCAAATCCATTCATGTTGTGGATTTCTTTCTTGTTTGATCAGTAGTCACCCATCAATCCTTAGGGGTTTTTCTAATGTGAACATTCAGAGCTCTCTCTCCTCTCCCCCACCCCTCTCCCCTTCCCTTCCCTTCTTTCTTCCTCTCTTCCCCTCTCTCTCCCTTTCCTTCTATCAGTTAAGTAGCAGTTAAATAAAAAGCTACCTTTTGTTTTTAGTGGGGAGAGATGTTTTGTTTGTTCTCTGACCATTTCAAATGAAAATGGCTTATTACTTTGACTGGAATATTTGCTGTAAATAAAGGAATAAGTATTGTACTTTAAGTGCCTAGGTAATGTATCAAATTATTTTCCAATGTCCCCAATTACTGTATGGAACAAGTAGTCATCCAACCTTTGCATGACTGCCTTTGAAGGGAAATGCCACTTCCTACCAAGGAAGGGTGCATCTGCTTTGGGATTTCTCCAATGGATAGGAAGTTTTTCCTTACACACAGGGGAAATCTACTATAATTCTCTCAGGTACTGAAGAAGATCAGCATCCTGCCATGGCAGGGGAATTTCAGGGCTGTACAACCCACTTCAGGTTTATAGGAGAGAATATACACCCAACAAGAATTTAGTATTGTGTAGCATTCTCATTATTCATATGCATGTATGAATGACATAGCTAGGTATATTTCTTTCATTAAAATTGGCTTCATTCTAATATAACAGCAATGACCATTCTCTTGTTTTACCTCTCGTGGAACAGAATTCCTTTTACAATGGCAATATATCATTTCACAAGACAAACACATGAGGGAATTTTGTTTTGTTTTAAATTGCTTGTTCATTTTTAATATCCTATTAAAACTTTTTTTGAGTTCCAAATTCTGTCTTCTCTCAACCCCTTTGAATTGAAAATGTAAGCAATATGATACCCATTATACATGTGAAATCATGGAAAACATATGTCTATATTAGTCAAGTCACAAAAAAAAGCCAGAAAATTAAATAAAGGGACAAAAAAAAAAAGTGCTTCAATCTGCACTGAGTTCATCAGTTCTCTCCCTGGGGATGAATAGCATTTTTCACGGTGAGTCCTTGGAAATATTCACAGATCACTGAATTGATCACACTAGCTAAGCCTTCATAGTTGATAATCATTATATCATTACCCTTCCTATGTTCAATATTCTCCTATTTCTCCTCACTTCCATCACTTCATATATGTCTTCCCAGGATTTTCTGAGGTTATCCCCTTTTCATTTCTTTTTTTTAACAAAAAAATATATTTTTTCTCTTCCTCCCCCCCAGAAGGCTATAATTAAGTGTGGACGTATTGCTATATAAATAAATGTGTACGTAGAGGTGTGTATGTATGTGTGTGTATATATACATATATATACACACATACATACACATGCATAAATATGTACATACACACATATATACACATATATACATACAATATATAGACATATACTTTCTCCAACAAATTCTACTCTTGCTTTTTGTTTTTATGTTTTTGCCTATCTGTTGTTTCCTATCCCTCCAGACTCATCTACTTTATCCACTACCTTGCCCTCCTATTACTTAGCTTACTCCCCTCCAAGGATCCCTCGCTTGTCCTCCCATTCCCTTAAATCTGAACACACTTCTGTAGCTTCCTATAACCTATTCCCCCACCCTCTCCTCTAGAGATCCCTCCCTTTTTCTTTCCCCCTCCCTATGCCCTTACCATTCTATTTCTTCTGAATTTGGAAGACCTTTCTACTCATTCATATATACCTATATTATATACATATTCATATATACATATACATATGTATGTGTGTGTACATATATATATATACATATATATATATATATATATGATTTCACTCTTAAATGCATTCCTGATGAAATTAGGTTATCAGAACTACAAGCCCTTCTCCCACATCTAATCCCTGTGTATTGATTCTTCCTCATTTGTATAAAATACAAATTTAAAGTCATATCATACTCAGGTCTAACCCAATCTTTCTTATGAACTACCCAATTACTAATAACAGTCTTAGACATATGTAAATTTTACATATACATATACATTTACATAAGGTCTGTCCTTATTGAATGCCATGTAATTAGTCTTTGGTATGTACCTTTTTTTTCTCTTAGCTCTTGTATGTCAAATCTCCTGTTAAGTTCAGGTGGTTTTTAATTTTTTTAGCAAAATCTTGAAAATCTGACATTTGATCAAATATTCATTTTTGTTGTTGTTGTTGTTCAGGATTATGCTTATCTTTGCTGGGGATGATATTTTTGACCAGAGCCACAGTTCTTTTGCTCTTCAATACATACTGTTCCAAGACCTGAAGTTCCTTTGTGTTTCCACTGCTAGGTCTTATGTGATTCTAATTGTTGCACCATCATATTTAAATTGATTTTTTTTCTTGTTGCTTTTAGTATTTTAGCCTTGAGCTGGGGGTTTTAGAATTTCACTATAATATCCCTATGAGTTTTCCTCTAGGTTTTTCTATTTTTACTTTCCCTCCTTGTTCTAATGCTTCAGGACAATTTTCCTTAAATATTTCTTGCATTACTATATCAAGATTCTTTTTTTTAATCATAACTTTCAGATAGTCTGATTATTCTTATGTTTCCTCTTCTTGGTCTGTTCTCCAAATCAGTTGTTTTTCTTAGAAAATGTTTCACTTTTTCTCCTATTTTTTCATTCTTAATATTTTGTTTAATTATTTCTTGATCTCTTATAATATCACAGGCTTCATCTTACCTGATTCTAATTTTCAAGGTGTCATTTTCTTTAAGATTCTGGATCTCTTTTTCTAATTGTTTGACTTTCTTTTCAAAATCATGGTTTTCTTGGATTATTCTTAGGTTTTTTTGTTTGTTTGTTTTTTCTCCATTTCTCATTTGACTTTTAAAATCTTTTTTAGTTTCTTCTATGAATTCTTTTGGGGCAGGTGACCATTTGACATTATTCTTTGGGGTAGGACGAGGTTTCTTTATTTCAATATCCTCCTCTGAAGATGAACTCGAGCCTTTTTATTTCCATAATAACTTTCTATGGTCAGATGCTTTCTTCTTTGCCTATGTGTTTTTTTGTAATAATAATTTAATTTTTGTAATCACTTCTAGTGCTGGGGGATGGGGAATCGGCCTCTTGCCCCAGATCTTCAGTTTCCCCCTCTAACATGGAACCAAAGTCAAATCTCCAGCCTCGTGTAAGTGCCCAGAGCCAGGGGCATTCTTTCCCCATAGCTTCCGTATTCACTAGGCATGTATTGTTTCCTTCTTGTCCTCACCACTCTCCATAGAACTGGTGGGTCTGGCATTCTTTGTCAGAAGAGGTTCCCTCAATCTTTCCCTGCTCAGATACGCAACTACTCTCACTATCCTGGGGTAAAAGTTCCGGTGGTTGGGGCTGAGGTGGCCTCTCAAGCCAGCCAACCCCAGGGCTTGCCACTTGTTGTTTAAGTGGCTTGCTCCTGGTTGTTAATAGAGACCCTAGCCAGGGACCCTTCATGGGGACCCAACCTCATCCTGGGATTTTTCTTCTGATCTTCTCAAATTATCCCAGGAAAACCCCTTTTGTGCCCCAATTCTTATTATTTTTACATGCACTTTGTTTGCCCTAAGGTGCTATGTTATATCTTTTGTAGCAAAAAATCTTGAGAACTTGGAATTTTCTGACCTATTGTGCCATCTTCCCAGAATTCTCCCCCTTTGTCACTTTTTATAGTACAGTAGTGTTTCATCACAATTATAGACCACAACTCGTTTAGCTGTCCCCCAACTGGTAGACATTCCCTTAATTTCCAATTCTTTGTCACCATGAAAAAGAACTGCTTTAAATGTGACTACATATAGGTCCTTTTCCTTTTTCTTTAATCTGTCTAAGATAAAGACATAATCATGATACTGCAGATTTTATGCACACTTTTTAGCCCTTTGGGTGTAGTTCCAGATTGTTCTCTACAAAGACCAGTTCACTATTCCACCAATACTGCATTAGTATACCTATTTTTCCACATATACTTCAATATTTTACATTTTTCTTTTCTTTCATGTTAGATAATCTGATATGTGTAAGGTGGTACCTTGGAGAAGTTTTAATTTTCATTTCCATTAGGGAAACCTTATGCAAAGTATTCACAGGATCATACGTACTTAGATCTAGAACTAGAAGGAACCTCCTAGGTAAGCCATCTAGAACAATCCCATTATTTTATAGCCAACAAAACTTAGACGCAGGTACTTTAAATGACTTGCCTAATATTATATGAGTAGGAATCATCAAAAGTGGAACCCAGATCACTTGGCTCTAGATCTAGTAGACTTTGAAATGCATTATATTGCCTTTCAGCTAATGGAGAAATGTCTTCAATATAAGAATGGAATATTTCTACAGAAAAAGATCCATGTATGTTTGTGGCACATTTTGGCAGAGGTAGAGTGGGGTGGAGGGACTGATATTCCGGCCCTGTATTTTCATTGTTGTTAAGAACTCCAAATTAAGAAAAGTTTCTCTAGCAAAGAAAATCAGTAACTATTCAGTAATTTATAGTCAATGGTTGCAGTCAACCTGGTTTAGCCTTTCTGCTGAAATAGTTAACCTGGTCTGTGGTCACTATGCATGCTATAGCTTCTTGGAGCTACAGGTGTGAGTTGGTTGACTGGTTAGACACCAAAGACATAAAGCAGCCATAAAAAGGACTCAGGAGCCCTCACACCAGAGGTACTCATCTTTCTTGGAAACCCGTATACCCCTATAGTCCTATAATATCTGAGGACCTGAGAAGTGAATTTCCCAGGTGTCAGTGACAATATGAATCAGAGACAGTGGATCAAAGTTAGGACATAAATCCAGGTACCTTGAATCCAAAACTATCTCTGTTTTTATTAAGGCATATTGCCTTTTTTTTGACACACAGTAGGTGCTTAAGAAATGACTGTTGAATGGAAGTAAATTTCTTTTATTAAAGCATCAATAGAATATAACTATATTGATTAGTTTATAATTTTGTCCTGATCTTTAGTTAGAAATATTCCATTTAGATTCAATCTACATGTTGCCAAAACTATATAACTTGGGCAATTTTATAAACCTGGCAAATAAATATTTTATTACTAGGTATTAAAAGAGCCACTCAAAATTTTTATTTTTTAGAGATTTATGGTTTGGGTTCCCTTTAGAAACAACATGTTTTTTTCCATGTAGGGAGCAATAATTCTTGTTGAAGTATTGTTAATCAGATAATCTGATGTTTTTACAGGCAGGAATGTGGATACATTAAGATGTTTGTTTTCTTAGACTCTAAATATTATACAGAAGCCCTCCTTTAGATTTCATTCATGCTCCAGGGCTGGGAAACAGCTATAAAACATTGAATTTTATAGATTAAAAAATGTGCCTCCTAAGAAAAAAGGGGAGGGGGAATTCACTTTAATTGGGAAATAGTGGTATTATGATGGTATGTCAGGTTCCTTGAATTCTTTATAGGAATGATTTAATATAAATCTATAATTCAAGCATTAAATAGCTTCAATGATTCCAGAATCAGAGAATCACAGAATATGAGAAATGAAAGAGTCCTCAACAGTTATCAGATACAATTCATGCATAAAAATGATTCCTCACTAAGCATAGCTGATGTGTGGTCATACTTCTTATGTACTCACCAGTAAAGTTTCTTTATACAGTTATCCCTTCACATTGCAGGAATTAGGGGCACAGATGCTCCCATAATCTGGAAAATCTGCATAAAATTATTTGCTTCCCCCATACCAAAGAAGTCTGAATTATTAGGGTAAAAAAGATAAAATATGTTGATATTATACAATAGTATCCATATATTTTATGTATTTCTGTGTTTCTAAGCTTTTCTGTGTTATCTGCTGGCCTTCAGATGCTGTCTACAGCTTCCACAAAACTCCTTAAAATTCCCATTTAATGTTTCATGCCTATCAAATATATATTGAAACCATGATGGGGAAAGTCACAATGTGGAAGGGATAACTGTACAAAGGGAGTGTGATGTTGGATGATTTCTCTTTTCCCTCAAAACCACTCATCTTTCCTATTTCTGTAAAAGGCATCACCATCCTTCCAGTGACCCCGTTTTACAGATGCATTCTCTACTCTTTACTCTTCCTCAAATTATGTGTCCCATCAATTGCCTAATTTTGTCATTTCTATCTCTCCAGTATCTTTTACAATGAACTTCTTCTAAATATTTCCATAATCACTGCCTTGTTTCAAGCCCTCATAATCTTTTGCAGGGGCTATAGCAATAGCCCTCTAATTGGTGTCTCTTATTCAAATTTCTCCCCTCTTCTATCTGTCCTCAGTCTATACACACCTAACAAAGTGCTTTTCATAAAGTGCAAGTCTAAGCATGTCTCTCCCCTATGCAGTAAGTTCCAGTGGCTCCATATTGATTCTGAAATCAAGTATACTGTGTCAAAGGATAAACTTGAATTCCGATTGATCTGACTCTGAGTTCAGGGCTTTATCTTTCAAGGAACAATTAATCAATTAACAGCTAATTACTTAATACTTATAATAAACTAGTCACTTGTATTAGGCTTGCTTTCTCATGTGATGCTGACTCCTCCTACATTTTTATGATAAATAACTTGGTGGAACAGTGTATAGAGTTAGGGCCTGGATTCAGGAAGACCTGAGCTAAAATCCGGCCTCACACATTCCCTAGTTGTGTGACTCTGGGCAAATCATTTGTTTGCCTCAGTTTCCTCATCTGTAAAATGAGCTGGAGAAGGACATGGCAAACAACTTCATCATCTTTGCGAAGAGAACCCCAAAGGGAGTCGTGAAGAGGTGGACATGACTGAAATGACTGAACAACAGACTAGGAAAAGTAAATTAGTAAATCTTGTTTTTTAAAGATCTTCTGTACATCGACAGCTAATAAACTTTCTCTGAAATGTCATGGAAGTTTATTCTTCTTGCCATTGGGGATGGGAGGAAAGGGAAGGGGGAAAAAAGTTTTTTAATCCTTTCCTTAGAGCTCTAGGTTGGTCAGCCATCAAATTATTGCTTTGTTCACCTTCACAAAACACGGTTGGTAGCAATTCATACGTTACCTAAGACTAGCTATTACATTTTTCATAACTATTAAATGAGTACTTAATGGACCATATGTTATATAATGTGCCTTTGAAAGTCAGGCCAAGCAGCATGCCCTCATTCAAAGACCAAAAGCATACAGGTAGAGTATTAAACAGTACTAATAAGGACAAATTATTATGATTCAGACACAATATATTTTCTTTCTTTTTAAAAATAATACATTGCTGCCCCCTCATATTGAATTTGTGAGATTTTGTTGTTTTTCCTGCATGTGAAGTAGCTTTTTTGTTCCCCCTTCCTGTCTATCCTCACTCCATAATGTAACCAAGTATGAAAAATGCCTCCTGATTTCTTTTTTAAAGAGAGGGGGAAAAAATGGTGGAGATCTGCTTGTCTTGGAGTGAATTGTCTCTGCAGTTAGCTTTTAAAGTAATTTTGGTACCATGTGATTACAGAATGTAATTGAAAGTTCTTAGAGCCTTTGAGAAATTGGTTGAATTTAAAGTCTCAAAGAATCTCAGGAGGAATAATGCTTTTGTTATTTTGTTGAATATGGAACTGTGATCTTAAAAATGTGGATATTCTCTCCAAAATGCTGATTGCAATCCATCTTGTGTGAATTTTGTCTATACCACCCTAAGTTATGGATTTAAAGATATAGAGCTGAAAGGGACCTTAAAGTGACCTTAAAGTCCAACTCTCTACTCCCCCCTTACACATTTATGTTACAGATGGGGAAGATAAAGCCAAAGGAGTTTAGGTGACTCGCCCAGGTTGATAATCTAGTTGAGGATTGAAAGAGAATTTGACCACATATTTTCCTGACTGCAAGACTAACATTCTATCCACTGTATAATGCTGTCTCTACACCTAATGAACTGAGAAGGGAAAGGCTTCCCATATTTTATCAACAACAGTAACAACTAACAATTATATAGTGCTTTAACATTTACAAATAATTTTATAAATATTATCTCATTTTCCCTCATAAAATCTTTGGGAGGTAAATGCTACTATTATACCCATTTTACAGATGAGAAAACTGAGACAGACTTGCCCAGGGTCAGACAACTAGTAAGTATCTGAGAATAGATTTAAGTCTTCCTGACTCCAAGTCCAGCACTCTATATATATACTGTGCTACCTAGCAACCTCCCATAACTGGAAGGATACCAAAAGAGTTGTCAGTTCTCCTCAACATGTTACCCGCTGGGAAGCCCATCTTTTTTGCTCATGCACTTTTTGAGATGCCTAAACAACATAGAGAACTCATCCATCACTGTATGTGTATGTCTGGGACAGATATTGCAAATGGATAATGAGTTGGAACTAGAACCAATCAAGAGGTGTGAAATAGATTTTTTTACCTTTGGGAAATTTCAATGTCCTTCTTAATATTCCTAAATTTTTCCTTGTAATGAATTACCTTCCTCTGAATGTTAATATTGTACAAAAATTTGTTGAATAACTGTGAGACATAGAATACTACTAGTCTCAAAGAAAATGAGTAACCCCAGGACAATAATGGAAAGACTTATGATACATAGACTGCATATATAATGGGTTGTAACATGCAAAAAAAGATATTGAGAAGAAATTAAGTGAAGTATTTCATAGAAGATATTATATTAGATTAAAATACATTTAATCATTTTCAAGAATATGGTTTTATACCATAAATCACATCTTAAAGCAAATAGCTATAAAGTGAAATTTTATCTTAATGAGGGCTGTATCTGGCATACACCTGCTCTACTTTCTTTGGACACTGTAGAGAAAACTTCAATGAGTTAGTAAAAAACAGTGACAGAAATTTAAATAAAAGTATGTATTAATTTATGCTCCATTCAAAGCTGGATCTGTCTAGAGGTCATAGCTGATAAGGGTCCATGGTGTTGTTTGTATCCTTTGCCCTCCTCCTGTTTTCATGTGTAGCTAAGTTCAACTAACCCTATTCTCCAATATCAGCTGAAGTAGCTATAAACAAAGGGTCTGAAGATATTCTTGTTATTCTCCACATCAGTGGCTGGTGCACAGTCAGAGAGAGTGAATGAGGAGTGAAATACCAAGCAATGCCCCTATTAGTTTGTTTGTCTTTTTCCTTCTATATCTACATTTCATCCCTGGCTGCCAACATGTCATTGACAGTGTAGGTATGTCATTTTTATTATTTGAACTCTTTGATACATGGGCATTCTGAAGCACCACGTATTATATCCAGTCCCTCTTATACAGGAGGATTCAATAACTAGTAGACTGAGGGAACATTATTCCTCAATGGGCTATTTTCCCTGATAAGTCACTTAAACTTTCTCTGTGCTGGCTTTGCCTTTTGAAAAACTAACCAACTTACCTTCCAAAATCTTTAGCCTGATCATATAGCATTTGCGACTTCACAGACCATTGTAGTTAGGGACCTCACTTTTAATGAATTAACGTGATGATAGGGAAATGTCAGCAACAATACTCCTTGGATTCCTACTGCATAAGAATTCTGTGCCTTCTTTTTTTCTTCTGTGTATTCTTATGTTTTATTTGCTAGAAAACATCTAGATCACCTTCTGAAACAGCCCTTATATTTTTGAGCTTTATCAGGAAGCTATAGCATTATCAAATAAAAATGGTCACATTAGTATTACATACCCAAGTAAAAAGTGATTTCTGTTTTCTACTTACTAATCAACTTTTCTAAAAGATATATTCAGTGTTTTTAGTTAATTGCATCATACTGTATTTTTAAATGACAGTTCTCTTTAAATGATATTTATCTCTTTAAAAAGAATGCACTAGTATCTGACCAATTATAGTTTTAAGTCATTTTTAAACCTGGGGGTATGCCCAGTCCAATGACTACAAAGGTCATGAAACCAAGAGATAGTATTATAAACCTTTGGATTTATGTGCATTGCCTACCATGAAATGTGAGTTACTCTAAAAATGAGATGAAATTACTTTCCTTTCATATTGTATGATGTTGTTTTTACAAAAGAAAATGTTTTTTAGTCTTCTTCATACCTTGATATTAATTTAATTGACCTGTATCATGTTTTGTGTTGTTTTTTTTTTTCCTTTAGGCTATACTTTGGAGGTACAAGTTTTCTCAGCTTAAAGGTTCTTCAGATGATGGCAAAAGCAAAATCAAATTTTTGTTTCAGAATCCAGATACTAAGCAGATTGAAGCAAAGGTAAAAGCAAACATCTATCCAATTATCCACCTATAATTGTATTAATACCAATAGAAAGTAGAGGAAACTTGAGTGAATTGATAAGGTCAAATGCTCATTGGTGTTCTGATTGCTTCTGAATGTCCATCATGCCTCAAAGCATTGGTTGATTTCAGGATTCTGTAGGGGTATATATAAGACCAAAGTAAAGGTAAAAGAAAAAAATAAGAAAAGAAAGTTACACAGAGAAAAGTTACTGAACATATTCATTGTCTAGTCTTACAAACTACATGTACATTAACTACAATGGCTTGTTATAATGAAAACTATTTCATTAATCACTTTATCAGCAGCAATGGGGAATTCTAGAAATCGATCATGTTATTTTTACAAAAGATAATCATTTGTAAAAGTGTAGATATATAATCATATATCTATAATATTCCAAAGAAATGAAAAATATTATTAGCCTAAAAAATTATTTTAAATACCAGGGTACAATTTACCTCAGGAGGTGCATATGGAATAAAAGGGGTAAAACCAATATTCTCCAAAAGGAGAATTATTGTAAATAATTGTAAATAATCCTATTGTAAATTTTTAGTTTTGTAAAGATGATGTACTATGTTAAGTAATCTGAATGTCAGTCACTAATTTTCTTCGCATATTTAGGATTTTGGAACAAAAAGTGACTTTAACACATTCAAATAAATGCTACCATGGAAGTTATACTACAAAGAGTATGTAATGAAAGTACATTGGCAGAAGCCTGGTAGAGGATAGAAAGCACTAGACTTGGAATCAGGAAGACCTCAATGCAAATTCAACTTTAGATACTTCAATGCCTTACTCTTCTAGGCCTCTAGGACCTTTAATCCTATGATTCTATAAACTGTCATCTCAGACATGTTGGTGTGAGAGTAGAGGGAGGGAAGGAAAGAAATTGGTACAAAGAAATTAATTTGCAAGGGAGTAGGCAAGTCATAGGAGGGCAAAGTAGTGGGTAGAAGCAAAGTAGAGGAAGCATGAGTGATAGGAAACAAGAGATATGCATATATATAAAAACAAAGATCAGTAGTAGCATAGGTTTGGAAAAGTATATATTCATATATGTATGTATATATGCATATGTGTAGGTATATATTTATAGCTATAGAGAAACATATCTAAACTTTATTGTGGCCTTCTTGGAGGAGGGAGCTGGGAGAGAGTAAAAAGGAACAAAATGAAAAAGTGCACAGCAGAGTACAAAAGAAAATTCATAAGGAAGCAAAGAAAAGACAGACAAAAGACCCACAATGAGTATTATTTATCACATAGGCTTTCTTGAAATGAAATTTTATTTTTACATGTCTTGAACCCTCTCTTATGTTCTGCCATGAACATGACAAGCTTTTTTTCTTTCTAACTTTGTATTTAATTTTTAAAAAAAGAAAAGAAAATGCAAACAAACAAAAAAATAAATTAATTCTGAAAAGCCAAAACAACATTGTTTAGAATAAAGCAAATTATTTTGGTAATAGAAGTTATATATTTATGCTTTTAATGTGTTTCTTTTGATAATATGTAAAACTAGAGTGAAAAGTACTTTCCTTAAAATGTAATAAAATTAAACTTTATTATGCTTCAATTATGTACAAAACGTTGTACTAAGAAATATAAACATGAAAAATGACACTCTCATTGCTTACAGAACTTATAGCCCAGTAAGGTAATGAGAAATAAAATTGTAAGTTAGATATTAATTAAGTCCCCAAAAGTAATCATACAGAGGACTTCAAAATATTCAAGGAGGAGGATAACCCAGGATCTGGCAGCTGCTACATTAAGGGATTGAAGGGCCTGGAATATGATATTCCAGAGATCAAGGGAGCTTGGATTAAAACCAAGAATCACCTACCCAGCAAAATTGAGCATAGTATTCCAGGGGAAAATATGGTCATTCAATGAGGTGGAGGACTTTCAAACATTCCTGCCAAAAAAAACCAG
>JAQQSV010002197.1:17075-34249 GCA_028646515.1 Pseudochirops corinnae
TTTATGTGTATGTATATGTATATATACATTTGTATACCCTTGCCCTATCCTCATACTGAAAAAAGTTTCAACACTTACAATTGTCACTTTTCCATGTTGTCATGTAAATAGTTCATCTTTGATAGGTACCTTATGATTTCTTTTCCGTGTTTGTCTTCTCATGCTTCTTGTGTTGGAGTGTCAAACTTTCTTTTCAGTTCTGGTTTTTTTTGGCAGGAATGTTTGAAAGTCCTCCACCTCATTGAATGACCATATTTTCCCCTGGAATACTATGCTCAATTTTGCTGGGTAGGTGATTCTTGGTTTTAATCCAAGCTCCCTTGATCTCTGGAATATCATATTCCAGGCCCTTCAATCCCTTAATGTAGCAGCTGCCAGATCCTGGGTTATCCTCCTCCTTGAATATTTTGAAGTCCTCTGTATGATTACTTTTGGGGACTTAATTAATATCTAACTTACAATTTTATTTCTCATTACCTTACTGGGCTATAAGTTCTGTAAGCAATGAGAGTGTCATTTTTCATGTTTATATTTCTTAGTACAACGTTTTGTACATAATTGAAGCATAATAAAGTTTAATTTTATTACATTTTAAGGAAAGTACTTTTCACTCTAGTTTTACATATTATCAAAAGAAACACATTAAAAGCATAAATATATAACTTCTATTACCAAAATAATTTGCTTTATTCTAAACAATGTTGTTTTGGCTTTTCAGAATTAATTTATTTTTTTGTTTGTTTGCATTTTCTTTTCTTTTTTTAAAAATTAAATACAAAGTTAGAAAGAAAAAAAGCTTGTCATGTTCATGGCAGAACATAAGAGAGGGTTCAAGACATGTAAAAATAAAATTTCATTTCAAGAAAGCCTATGTGATAAATAATACTCATTGTGGGTCTTTTGTCTGTCTTTTCTTTGCTTCCTTATGAATTTTCTTTTGTACTCTGCTGTGCACTTTTTCATTTTGTTCCTTTTTACTCTCTCCCAGCTCCCTCCTCCAAGAAGGCCACAATAAAGTTTAGATATGTTTCTCTATAGCTATAAATATATACCTACACATATGCATATATACATACATATATGAATATATACTTTTCCAAACCTATGCTACTACTGATCTTTGTTTTTATATATATGCATATCTCTTGTTTCCTATCACTCATGCTTCCTCTACTTTGCTTCTACCCACTACTTTGCCCTCCTATGACTTGCCTACTCCCTTGCAAATTAATTTCTTTGTACCAATTTCTTTCCTTCCCTCCCTCTACTCTCACACCAACATGTCTGAGATGACAGTTTATAGAATCATAGGATTAAAGGTCCTAGAGGCCTAGAAGAGTAAGGCATTGAAGTATCTAAAGTTGAATTTGCATTGAGGTCTTCCTGATTCCAAGTCTAGTGCTTTCTATCCTCTACCAGGCTTCTGCCAATGTACTTTCATTACATACTCTTTGTAGTATAACTTCCATGGTAGCATTTATTTGAATGTGTTAAAGTCACTTTTTGTTCCAAAATCCTAAATATGCGAAGAAAATTAGTGACTGACATTCAGATTACTTAACATAGTACATCATCTTTACAAAACTAAAAATTTACAATAGGATTATTTACAATTATTTACAATAATTCTCCTTTTGGAGAATATTGGTTTTACCCCTTTTATTCCATATGCACCTCCTGAGGTAAATTGTACCCTGGTATTTAAAATAATTTTTTAGGCTAATAATATTTTTCATTTCTTTGGAATATTATAGATATATGATTATATATCTACACTTTTACAAATGATTATCTTTTGTAAAAATAACATGATCGATTTCTAGAATTCCCCATTGCTGCTGATAAAGTGATTAATGAAATAGTTTTCATTATAACAAGCCATTGTAGTTAATGTACATGTAGTTTGTAAGACTAGACAATGAATATGTTCAGTAACTTTTCTCTGTGTAACTTTCTTTTCTTATTTTTTTCTTTTACCTTTACTTTGGTCTTATATATACCCCTACAGAATCCTGAAATCAACCAATGCTTTGAGGCATGATGGACATTCAGAAGCAATCAGAACACCAATGAGCATTTGACCTTATCAATTCACTCAAGTTTCCTCTACTTTCTATTGGTATTAATACAATTATAGGTGGATAATTGGATAGATGTTTGCTTTTACCTTTGCTTCAATCTGCTTAGTATCTGGATTCTGAAACAAAAATTTGATTTTGCTTTTGCCATCATCTGAAGAACCTTTAAGCTGAGAAAACTTGTACCTCCAAAGTATAGCCTAAAGGAAAAAAAAAAACAACACAAAACATGATACAGGTCAATTAAATTAATATCAAGGTATGAAGAAGACTAAAAAACATTTTCTTTTGTAAAAACAACATCATACAATATGAAAGGAAAGTAATTTCATCTCATTTTTAGAGTAACTCACATTTCATGGTAGGCAATGCACATAAATCCAAAGGTTTATAATACTATCTCTTGGTTTCATGACCTTTGTAGTCATTGGACTGGGCATACCCCCAGGTTTAAAAATGACTTAAAACTATAATTGGTCAGATACTAGTGCATTCTTTTTAAAGAGATAAATATCATTTAAAGAGAACTGTCATTTAAAAATACAGTATGATGCAATTAACTAAAAACACTGAATATATCTTTTAGAAAAGTTGATTAGTAAGTAGAAAACAGAAATCACTTTTTACTTGGGTATGTAATACTAATGTGACCATTTTTATTTGATAATGCTATAGCTTCCTGATAAAGCTCAAAAATATAAGGGCTGTTTCAGAAGGTGATCTAGATGTTTTCTAGCAAATAAAACATAAGAATACACAGAAGAAAAAAAGAAGGCACAGAATTCTTATGCAGTAGGAATCCAAGGAGTATTGTTGCTGACATTTCCCTATCATCACGTTAATTCATTAAAAGTGAGGTCCCTAACTACAATGGTCTGTGAAGTCGCAAATGCTATATGATCAGGCTAAAGATTTTGGAAGGTAAGTTGGTTAGTTTTTCAAAAGGCAAAGCCAGCACAGAGAAAGTTTAAGTGACTTATCAGGGAAAATAGCCCATTGAGGAATAATGTTCCCTCAGTCTACTAGTTATTGAATCCTCCTGTATAAGAGGGACTGGATATAATACGTGGTGCTTCAGAATGCCCATGTATCAAAGAGTTCAAATAATAAAAATGACATACCTACACTGTCAATGACATGTTGGCAGCCAGGGATGAAATGTAGATATAGAAGGAAAAAGACAAACAAACTAATAGGGGCATTGCTTGGTATTTCACTCCTCATTCACTCTCTCTGACTGTGCACCAGCCACTGATGTGGAGAATAACAAGAATATCTTCAGACCCTTTGTTTATAGCTACTTCAGCTGATATTGGAGAATAGGGTTAGTTGAACTTAGCTACACATGAAAACAGGAGGAGGGCAAAGGATACAAACAACACCATGGACCCTTATCAGCTATGACCTCTAGACAGATCCAGCTTTGAATGGAGCATAAATTAATACATACTTTTATTTAAATTTCTGTCACTGTTTTTTACTAACTCATTGAAGTTTTCTCTACAGTGTCCAAAGAAAGTAGAGCAGGTGTATGCCAGATACAGCCCTCATTAAGATAAAATTTCACTTTATAGCTATTTGCTTTAAGATGTGATTTATGGTATAAAACCATATTCTTGAAAATGATTAAATGTATTTTAATCTAATATAATATCTTCTATGAAATACTTCACTTAATTTCTTCTCAATATCTTTTTTTGCATGTTACAACCCATTATATATGCAGTCTATGTATCATAAGTCTTTCCATTATTGTCCTGGGGTTACTCATTTTCTTTGAGACTAGTAGTATTCTATGTCTCACAGTTATTCAACAAATTTTTGTACAATATTAACATTCAGAGGAAGGTAATTCATTACAAGGAAAAATTTAGGAATATTAAGAAGGACATTGAAATTTCCCAAAGGTAAAAAAATCTATTTCACACCTCTTGATTGGTTCTAGTTCCAACTCATTATCCATTTGCAATATCTGTCCCAGACATACACATACAGTGATGGATGAGTTCTCTATGTTGTTTAGGCATCTCAAAAAGTGCATGAGCAAAAAAGATGGGCTTCCCAGCGGGTAACATGTTGAGGAGAACTGACAACTCTTTTGGTATCCTTCCAGTTATGGGAGGTTGCTAGGTAGCACAGTATATATATAGAGTGCTGGACTTGGAGTCAGGAAGACTTAAATCTATTCTCAGATACTTACTAGTTGTCTGACCCTGGGCAAGTCTGTCTCAGTTTTCTCATCTGTAAAATGGGTATAATAGTAGCATTTACCTCCCAAAGATTTTATGAGGGAAAATGAGATAATATTTATAAAATTATTTGTAAATGTTAAAGCACTATATAATTGTTAGTTGTTACTGTTGTTGATAAAATATGGGAAGCCTTTCCCTTCTCAGTTCATTAGGTGTAGAGACAGCATTATACAGTGGATAGAATGTTAGTCTTGCAGTCAGGAAAATATGTGGTCAAATTCTCTTTCAATCCTCAACTAGATTATCAACCTGGGCGAGTCACCTAAACTCCTTTGGCTTTATCTTCCCCATCTGTAACATAAATGTGTAAGGGGGGAGTAGAGAGTTGGACTTTAAGGTCACTTTAAGGTCCCTTTCAGCTCTATATCTTTAAATCCATAACTTAGGGTGGTATAGACAAAATTCACACAAGATGGATTGCAATCAGCATTTTGGAGAGAATATCCACATTTTTAAGATCACAGTTCCATATTCAACAAAATAACAAAAGCATTATTCCTCCTGAGATTCTTTGAGACTTTAAATTCAACCAATTTCTCAAAGGCTCTAAGAACTTTCAATTACATTCTGTAATCACATGGTACCAAAATTACTTTAAAAGCTAACTGCAGAGACAATTCACTCCAAGACAAGCAGATCTCCACCATTTTTTCCCCCTCTCTTTAAAAAAGAAATCAGGAGGCATTTTTCATACTTGGTTACATTATGGAGTGAGGATAGACAGGAAGGGGGAACAAAAAAGCTACTTCACATGCAGGAAAAACAACAAAATCTCACAAATTCAATATGAGGGGGCAGCAATGTATTATTTTTAAAAAGAAAGAAAATATATTGTGTCTGAATCATAATAATTTGTCCTTATTAGTACTGTTTAATACTCTACCTGTATGCTTTTGGTCTTTGAATGAGGGCATGCTGCTTGGCCTGACTTTCAAAGGCACATTATATAACATATGGTCCATTAAGTACTCATTTAATAGTTATGAAAAATGTAATAGCTAGTCTTAGGTAACGTATGAATTGCTACCAACCGTGTTTTGTGAAGGTGAACAAAGCAATAATTTGATGGCTGACCAACCTAGAGCTCTAAGGAAAGGATTAAAAAACTTTTTTCCCCCTTCCCTTTCCTCCCATCCCCAATGGCAAGAAGAATAAACTTCCATGACATTTCAGAGAAAGTTTATTAGCTGTCGATGTACAGAAGATCTTTAAAAAACAAGATTTACTAATTTACTTTTCCTAGTCTGTTGTTCAGTCATTTCAGTCATGTCCACCTCTTCACGACTCCCTTTGGGGTTCTCTTCGCAAAGATGATGAAGTTGTTTGCCATGTCCTTCTCCAGCTCATTTTACAGATGAGGAAACTGAGGCAAACAAATGATTTGCCCAGAGTCACACAACTAGGGAATGTGTGAGGCCGGATTTTAGCTCAGGTCTTCCTGAATCCAGGCCCTAACTCTATACACTGTTCCACCAAGTTATTTATCATAAAAATGTAGGAGGAGTCAGCATCACATGAGAAAGCAAGCCTAATACAAGTGACTAGTTTATTATAAGTATTAAGTAATTAGCTGTTAATTGATTAATTGTTCCTTGAAAGATAAAGCCCTGAACTCAGAGTCAGATCAATCGGAATTCAAGTTTATCCTTTGACACAGTATACTTGATTTCAGAATCAATATGGAGCCACTGGAACTTACTGCATAGGGGAGAGACATGCTTAGACTTGCACTTTATGAAAAGCACTTTGTTAGGTGTGTATAGACTGAGGACAGATAGAAGAGGGGAGAAATTTGAATAAGAGACACCAATTAGAGGGCTATTGCTATAGCCCCTGCAAAAGATTATGAGGGCTTGAAACAAGGCAGTGATTATGGAAATATTTAGAAGAAGTTCATTGTAAAAGATACTGGAGAGATAGAAATGACAAAATTAGGCAATTGATGGGACACATAATTTGAGGAAGAGTAAAGAGTAGAGAATGCATCTGTAAAACGGGGTCACTGGAAGGATGGTGATGCCTTTTACAGAAATAGGAAAGATGAGTGGTTTTGAGGGAAAAGAGAAATCATCCAACATCACACTCCCTTTGTACAGTTATCCCTTCCACATTGTGACTTTCCCCATCATGGTTTCAATATATATTTGATAGGCATGAAACATTAAATGGGAATTTTAAGGAGTTTTGTGGAAGCTGTAGACAGCATCTGAAGGCCAGCAGATAACACAGAAAAGCTTAGAAACACAGAAATACATAAAATATATGGATACTATTGTATAATATCAACATATTTTATCTTTTTTACCCTAATAATTCAGACTTCTTTGGTATGGGGGAAGCAAATAATTTTATGCAGATTTTCCAGATTATGGGAGCATCTGTGCCCCTAATTCCTGCAATGTGAAGGGATAACTGTATAAAGAAACTTTACTGGTGAGTACATAAGAAGTATGACCACACATCAGCTATGCTTAGTGAGGAATCATTTTTATGCATGAATTGTATCTGATAACTGTTGAGGACTCTTTCATTTCTCATATTCTGTGATTCTCTGATTCTGGAATCATTGAAGCTATTTAATGCTTGAATTATAGATTTATATTAAATCATTCCTATAAAGAATTCAAGGAACCTGACATACCATCATAATACCACTATTTCCCAATTAAAGTGAATTCCCCCTCCCCTTTTTTCTTAGGAGGCACATTTTTTAATCTATAAAATTCAATGTTTTATAGCTGTTTCCCAGCCCTGGAGCATGAATGAAATCTAAAGGAGGGCTTCTGTATAATATTTAGAGTCTAAGAAAACAAACATCTTAATGTATCCACATTCCTGCCTGTAAAAACATCAGATTATCTGATTAACAATACTTCAACAAGAATTATTGCTCCCTACATGGAAAAAAACATGTTGTTTCTAAAGGGAACCCAAACCATAAATCTCTAAAAAATAAAAATTTTGAGTGGCTCTTTTAATACCTAGTAATAAAATATTTATTTGCCAGGTTTATAAAATTGCCCAAGTTATATAGTTTTGGCAACATGTAGATTGAATCTAAATGGAATATTTCTAACTAAAGATCAGGACAAAATTATAAACTAATCAATATAGTTATATTCTATTGATGCTTTAATAAAAGAAATTTACTTCCATTCAACAGTCATTTCTTAAGCACCTACTGTGTGTCAAAAAAAAGGCAATATGCCTTAATAAAAACAGAGATAGTTTTGGATTCAAGGTACCTGGATTTATGTCCTAACTTTGATCCACTGTCTCTGATTCATATTGTCACTGACACCTGGGAAATTCACTTCTCAGGTCCTCAGATATTATAGGACTATAGGGGTATACGGGTTTCCAAGAAAGATGAGTACCTCTGGTGTGAGGGCTCCTGAGTCCTTTTTATGGCTGCTTTATGTCTTTGGTGTCTAACCAGTCAACCAACTCACACCTGTAGCTCCAAGAAGCTATAGCATGCATAGTGACCACAGACCAGGTTAACTATTTCAGCAGAAAGGCTAAACCAGGTTGACTGCAACCATTGACTATAAATTACTGAATAGTTACTGATTTTCTTTGCTAGAGAAACTTTTCTTAATTTGGAGTTCTTAACAACAATGAAAATACAGGGCCGGAATATCAGTCCCTCCACCCCACTCTACCTCTGCCAAAATGTGCCACAAACATACATGGATCTTTTTCTGTAGAAATATTCCATTCTTATATTGAAGACATTTCTCCATTAGCTGAAAGGCAATATAATGCATTTCAAAGTCTACTAGATCTAGAGCCAAGTGATCTGGGTTCCACTTTTGATGATTCCTACTCATATAATATTAGGCAAGTCATTTAAAGTACCTGCGTCTAAGTTTTGTTGGCTATAAAATAATGGGATTGTTCTAGATGGCTTACCTAGGAGGTTCCTTCTAGTTCTAGATCTAAGTACGTATGATCCTGTGAATACTTTGCATAAGGTTTCCCTAATGGAAATGAAAATTAAAACTTCTCCAAGGTACCACCTTACACATATCAGATTATCTAACATGAAAGAAAAGAAAAATGTAAAATATTGAAGTATATGTGGAAAAATAGGTATACTAATGCAGTATTGGTGGAATAGTGAACTGGTCTTTGTAGAGAACAATCTGGAACTACACCCAAAGGGCTAAAAAGTGTGCATAAAATCTGCAGTATCATGATTATGTCTTTATCTTAGACAGATTAAAGAAAAAGGAAAAGGACCTATATGTAGTCACATTTAAAGCAGTTCTTTTTCATGGTGACAAAGAATTGGAAATTAAGGGAATGTCTACCAGTTGGGGGACAGCTAAACGAGTTGTGGTCTATAATTGTGATGAAACACTACTGTACTATAAAAAGTGACAAAGGGGGAGAATTCTGGGAAGATGGCACAATAGGTCAGAAAATTCCAAGTTCTCAAGATTTTTTGCTACAAAAGATATAACATAGCACCTTAGGGCAAACAAAGTGCATGTAAAAATAATAAGAATTGGGGCACAAAAGGGGTTTTCCTGGGATAATTTGAGAAGATCAGAAGAAAAATCCCAGGATGAGGTTGGGTCCCCATGAAGGGTCCCTGGCTAGGGTCTCTATTAACAACCAGGAGCAAGCCACTTAAACAACAAGTGGCAAGCCCTGGGGTTGGCTGGCTTGAGAGGCCACCTCAGCCCCAACCACCGGAACTTTTACCCCAGGATAGTGAGAGTAGTTGCGTATCTGAGCAGGGAAAGATTGAGGGAACCTCTTCTGACAAAGAATGCCAGACCCACCAGTTCTATGGAGAGTGGTGAGGACAAGAAGGAAACAATACATGCCTAGTGAATACGGAAGCTATGGGGAAAGAATGCCCCTGGCTCTGGGCACTTACACGAGGCTGGAGATTTGACTTTGGTTCCATGTTAGAGGGGGAAACTGAAGATCTGGGGCAAGAGGCCGATTCCCCATCCCCCAGCACTAGAAGTGATTACAAAAATTAAATTATTATTACAAAAAAACACATAGGCAAAGAAGAAAGCATCTGACCATAGAAAGTTATTATGGAAATAAAAAGGCTCGAGTTCATCTTCAGAGGAGGATATTGAAATAAAGAAACCTCGTCCTACCCCAAAGAATAATGTCAAATGGTCACCTGCCCCAAAAGAATTCATAGAAGAAACTAAAAAAGATTTTAAAAGTCAAATGAGAAATGGAGAAAAAACAAACAAACAAAAAAACCTAAGAATAATCCAAGAAAACCATGATTTTGAAAAGAAAGTCAAACAATTAGAAAAAGAGATCCAGAATCTTAAAGAAAATGACACCTTGAAAATTAGAATCAGGTAAGATGAAGCCTGTGATATTATAAGAGATCAAGAAATAATTAAACAAAATATTAAGAATGAAAAAATAGGAGAAAAAGTGAAACATTTTCTAAGAAAAACAACTGATTTGGAGAACAGACCAAGAAGAGGAAACATAAGAATAATCAGACTATCTGAAAGTTATGATTAAAAAAAAGAATCTTGATATAGTAATGCAAGAAATATTTAAGGAAAATTGTCCTGAAGCATTAGAACAAGGAGGGAAAGTAAAAATAGAAAAACCTAGAGGAAAACTCATAGGGATATTATAGTGAAATTCTAAAACCCCCAGCTCAAGGCTAAAATACTAAAAGCAACAAGAAAAAAAATCAATTTAAATATGATGGTGCAACAATTAGAATCACATAAGACCTAGCAGTGGAAACACAAAGGAACTTCAGGTCTTGGAACAGTATGTATTGAAGAGCAAAAGAACTGTGGCTCTGGTCAAAAATATCATCCCCAGCAAAGATAAGCATAATCCTGAACAACAACAACAACAAAAATGAATATTTGATCAAATGTCAGATTTTCAAGATTTTGCTAAAAAAATTAAAAACCACCTGAACTTAACAGGAGATTTGACATACAAGAGCTAAGAGAAAAAAAAGGTACATACCAAAGACTAATTACATGGCATTCAATAAGGACAGACCTTATGTAAATGTATATGTATATGTAAAATTTACATATGTCTAAGACTGTTATTAGTAATTGGGTAGTTCATAAGAAAGATTGGGTTAGACCTGAGTATGATATGACTTTAAATTTGTATTTTATACAAATGAGGAAGAATCAATACACAGGGATTAGATGTGGGAGAAGGGCTTGTAGTTCTGATAACCTAATTTCATCAGGAATGCATTTAAGAGTGAAATCATATATATATATATATATATGTATATATATATATGTACACACACATACATATGTATATGTATATATGAATATGTATATAATATAGGTATATATGAATGAGTAGAAAGGTCTTCCAAATTCAGAAGAAATAGAATGGTAAGGGCATAGGGAGGGGGAAAGAAAAAGGGAGGGATCTCTAGAGGAGAGGGTGGGGGAATAGGTTATAGGAAGCTACAGAAGTGTGTTCAGATTTAAGGGAATGGGAGGACAAGCGAGGGATCCTTGGAGGGGAGTAAGCTAAGTAATAGGAGGGCAAGGTAGTGGATAAAGTAGATGAGTCTGGAGGGATAGGAAACAACAGATAGGCAAAAACATAAAAACAAAAAGCAAGAGTAGAATTTGTTGGAGAAAGTATATGTCTATATATTGTATGTATATATGTGTATATATGTGTGTATGTACATATTTATGCATGTGTATGTATGTGTGTATATATATGTATATATACACACACATACATACACACCTCTACGTACACATTTATTTATATAGCAATACGTCCACACTTAATTATAGCCTTCTGGGGGGGAGGAAGAGAAAAAATATATTTTTTTGTTAAAAAAAAGAAATGAAAAGGGGATAACCTCAGAAAATCCTGGGAAGACATATATGAAGTGATGGAAGTGAGGAGAAATAGGAGAATATTGAACATAGGAAGGGTAATGATATAATGATTATCAACTATGAAGGCTTAGCTAGTGTGATCAATTCAGTGATCTGTGAATATTTCCAAGGACTCACCGTGAAAAATGCTATTCATCCCCAGGGAGAGAACTGATGAACTCAGTGCAGATTGAAGCACTTTTTTTTTTTGTCCCTTTATTTAATTTTCTGGCTTTTTTTTGTGACTTGACTAATATAGACATATGTTTTCCATGATTTCACATGTATAATGGGTATCATATTGCTTACATTTTCAATTCAAAGGGGTTGAGAGAAGACAGAATTTGGAACTCAAAAAAAGTTTTAATAGGATATTAAAAATGAACAAGCAATTTAAAACAAAACAAAATTCCCTCATGTGTTTGTCTTGTGAAATGATATATTGCCATTGTAAAAGGAATTCTGTTCCACGAGAGGTAAAACAAGAGAATGGTCATTGCTGTTATATTAGAATGAAGCCAATTTTAATGAAAGAAATATACCTAGCTATGTCATTCATACATGCATATGAATAATGAGAATGCTACACAATACTAAATTCTTGTTGGGTGTATATTCTCTCCTATAAACCTGAAGTGGGTTGTACAGCCCTGAAATTCCCCTGCCATGGCAGGATGCTGATCTTCTTCAGTACCTGAGAGAATTATAGTAGATTTCCCCTGTGTGTAAGGAAAAACTTCCTATCCATTGGAGAAATCCCAAAGCAGATGCACCCTTCCTTGGTAGGAAGTGGCATTTCCCTTCAAAGGCAGTCATGCAAAGGTTGGATGACTACTTGTTCCATACAGTAATTGGGGACATTGGAAAATAATTTGATACATTACCTAGGCACTTAAAGTACAATACTTATTCCTTTATTTACAGCAAATATTCCAGTCAAAGTAATAAGCCATTTTCATTTGAAATGGTCAGAGAACAAACAAAACATCTCTCCCCACTAAAAACAAAAGGTAGCTTTTTATTTAACTGCTACTTAACTGATAGAAGGAAAGGGAGAGAGAGGGGAAGAGAGGAAGAAAGAAGGGAAGGGAAGGGGAGAGGGGTGGGGGAGAGGAGAGAGAGCTCTGAATGTTCACATTAGAAAAACCCCTAAGGATTGATGGGTGACTACTGATCAAACAAGAAAGAAATCCACAACATGAATGGATTTGGGGAATTAAAAATCTAATACCATAAATATAAATGATTTATAAGTTTTTAAAAGTCAGGAGCAAATCGATGTGCCTTCTATTACTTCTCAATATAAGAAAGTTTTTCTGAACAATTAAAGTTGTCCAAAACCTAAAATTGGCTTTTCTCTCAGGTAGTGAGCTGCCTATCACTGGCAGTGCTCATGAATAACCTTTATAACCAATTGGCCAAAATGTTTTAAATTTCTGCACATAAATAAAATAAATGTGATGATTTCTGAGGCTTCTTCTACCTCTTAGATTTTAGGACACCCTATTCTTTTGAAATCTTATCTGTCTGTTGGTGGGCAATATCTACCTACCTACCTACCTATACATACTTACACATATATGCATATGTGTGCATATTTATGCACACATGTATACATGCATGTATGTGTATATCTATTACAAGTGGCCTCTCAAACATCATAGATTCATTCCTGCATCTAAACAAAACAAAACAAAATAAAAATAATGTACACCCATACCCTAGGCTGGTCAAATTATATATTACACCTGAAGATAAGAGAAAGAAAAATGTCATATAAAAATTATATAGTCAACACTGATCTGACCCATGAGTGGCATTAAGCAAACAGAACCCTTGAAGTTCATAAAGAACTTTTACTTCGAATTTATAGCTCCATAGGCTCCGTCATGTGTTCAGCCTGATTTTTATTAATCATCATTAAGATAAAATATGCCAGGTTACCTAGAAATAATTAGGTCTCAGAGGAGTCAGAATACTGACTTTTCATTCTTCACTGAATCAGTTTAAACCTGTGGAGAATAGAAATAATGTGGCATAGTGGATAGAGAACCAGTCTTAAAGGCAGAAGGTCTGGGTTCAAGGTCTTTTCCTAACTCATTTATCTAAGTGTTCCTTATGCCAATGAAGTTCCAGGAGCTATTTAGTCATTTTTCAGTCATGTTTCACACTTTGTGATCCCATTTGATGTTTTCTTGGCAAAGATACTGGAATGGTTTGCCATTTCCTTCTCTAGCTTATTTTATAGATAAGGAAATCAAGGCAAAGAGCTTTAAGTGATGGCCAGGGTTAAACTGTTAGTGTCTGAGGTCAGACTTGAACTTAGGAAGATGAGTCTTCCTGACTCCAGGTACAGAACTTTATCCACTACACCACCTAGCTACCCCACAGTTTCAGACCCTATCTTTCTACATTAGGCTCTCAGTCTTCTGCTTTACTCCATATTTACTTTTCTTTTACATGTTGAGTAATTGCTTATATCTTTTGAATTTATTTGTTCATTGTTGGTACATTGTTCCTGAAAGACAACCATATGAAGTAAATATCACCAAAGCGATTATCCTAAAAGAAATTATGCTTAATTTTTGGTTGCCAGTGAAAGTTAGATAATGCACTTTAAAAGGGATTGACAAAGTCTCAGCTCTAACTTCTTTATCCATTAATGTTTTCTTCCAAGTTGTCTCGTAATTTTGAACGTAGGCTCCTTTCAGTAAGGAAATTTTTTTTATATTTTCTTTGTACCCCAGCATTTAATGCATGTTTGCTAAATGATTATTTGATTGATTATAACAATGTCTTTTAGAATCAATGTTCTTCTATCAATGTAAATATTTTCTCCAAGTGAATTCTTAGCAGGAGACCACCTTAGAAGTACTGTAGGCTGAAAAATTTGCTTATATGAAAAATCTTGGCTAAAATTTTATTCTTTCCTATACTTTCTATATTTAATTCTCTCAATGAGAAATAATACAGAAAAAAGAAATCAGATCAGCCTTTCATTCTCATAGCCTCAATACCACCATCATCACCAAGTTCTTTGTTTATGTGGCATTTATATATAATGTACACAGTTATGTGAATATTAAATATGCATGGAATAAATATTTACATTGAACATTTCTAAGGGACAGAAATCATCCTGTTTGTATTTAAAATACCTGCAGGTATTTTAAAATCCTGCTTATGTACCCCCAACAAACATTTATTGAGTGTTTTGCACTGCATATGGGTTTTGCATACATTGGTAGATATGGTTTCATATAGGATAATCTCAGGGAAAAAAATGCTTATGATGACAGTTGAATTTTTTTTTATAAAAGTTTGAGGCTTGTAAAGTCTTTTACACATAAATTTATCTCATTTGATCCTTGCAGCAACACTCTAAATTAAGTGCCTCATTAGCCCTTTTTTAAAGATACAGAAACTGAAGCACAGAGAGGGTGAGTGACTTGTCCAATGTTAGAAATTTGGAATGTGTCTGAGGTGGGATTTAAATCCAGGTTTTCCTGATTCCATGCCCAGTACTCTTCTCTACTCCACCATGTTGTCTCAAAAACTGACAAGAATAAGTCTTGACTCTTAACCCATTTGTAAATCAATTAGCCAAGTATTACAATTAGTATTTAATTTTAATATTATGACTATGATGCTCCTCATTTGTAGAAGTGTTTATGTGTTCTAAGTTCCAATATGGCTGAGGTCAGTTGAAATGCAGGTTGGCTATTAAGGGAGAGTCCCTGAAGGAGGATAATTTAGGGACTACTTTTCAGAGTTGGTTAGTGCTTAGTGTGCTACAATGGAAGGCAAACTCCATTTGGAATGGAAGGAGCTAGGTTCAAATTTGAGTTTTGCCACTTTTTTTCTTGTGTGATCCTGGGCAATCCCTTTACCTTTTCAGAATTCAAATTCCTCATCTGTGAAATGTGAAAGTTGGATTAAATGGTCTCTAAGATTCAATCCAGCTACAAATCCAAAGTGCTATGATCCTATATAAAAACCACTTCCTTAGGCATGAAATAGGAAGAAGAATCTCCCATATGAGGTAATTCAGACCCTTCCAATCAACTTCACTTAATTAAAATAAAATGTAAAGTTTTCAAGTGAAAATATATTGTTCAGTAAAATATCTTTCTTTAAAAATCATGGGTTTAAACAGCTGATGGATAGTTTCAATTCTAGTCATACACAATAGTTCTGGATGATAAATAATAAAAATTTATTACTAATTGAAGTTCCATGAGGGGGTAAAAAGCCTATCTGTAAAGCTTGTAAAGAAAATATTTAGTTGAAAATAACCAAAAGATTGTTGCTGATATATATAATCCCTCAACTAAACAAAAAAAAGACCTAGGAGGCAGCCTTTGGCTGTTTCATATGTAGCATCTTATTGACAGTACTGACCTGCATTGGCCATATTTCTTATATCCTTTGAATTTATTTTTCATTCATGACAAATTGTTTCTGAATCCTATGAAGTAAAAATCACCAAAGTGATTGTCATAAAATCTGTATTTAAATGTCATTTCCTGGTTGGGCAGGAGGCATAATACATTTTTTAAAATGATCAGTAAAAGTATCTATTAGATATTTTGGACTTAATGTTTAAGTGATTCCCCACTACACAACAAAGAGCTATAAGAAGGTTATCCTGAATGAATAGAGCACTGGCCCTGGAGTCAGGAGGACCTGAGTTCAAACTTGGCCTCAGACACTTAACACTTACTATTTGTGTGACCTTGGGCAAGTAACTTAACTCCAATTGCCCTGCCTTCCCCCCTCGAAAAAGACAAAAAATAAAAGTAGAAAAGAAAGTTTAGCATGAATCTTCTTACTGCCAACTGCTAATATTCTTCCAGTTGAACTACCTGGTATGTAGTTTCTCTGTATTCTTTTTTCTTATATTTATCATTTATATACTTGCATACATCTTTATGCAATCACATATTTCCTATTAGACTGTAAAATTCTTTTGTGAAGGGATAGCTCTATTTGTTGTTGTTGAATCCCCAGTTCTTAGTACAGTGCCTGGCACAGAGGAAGAAATTATTAAATACTTGTTGATTGGTTGATTAATTGAAGAAAGAGTTCTCCCTCTTCAGATTTTCAGTAAAAATTAAAGCTAAGGTGATACTATCTATAAGAATTCAGTTTGCAGAGGGGGAAGGGGTTTGGGATTTCTAACAAAATCCTTTCTAGGTTCGTTGTCAGAAAAAGAATTTACTAGACTCAGCTGTCCTTTGGTAGAGTCATAAAAGTTTATTTTTTCACTGAGGCAAGGGCTGCAAGCTGAAAGGGATTTAAGGCAGAGTTTGGCTTAGCGGGCAGGGGGGAAAGATAGAAAAAGACCAGCAAGGTGCTGGGGGATAGAGGTGTCACTTTAAAGGCATAAAACTGTCAGTCAGAGGCTCATTATACTAACTAGGTGGGAAAAGGTGGGATTAGGAAGGAGTCTGGGAGTGGTTAAGTGCTTAAAGGGCCATACATTTTTGATACCAACTGTGCAGGCGAATTACCCATAATGCATTGAGAAATTCCAACAGGTTGGGGAGTTAGGGGAGTGTTTTTTGCCTTGACACATCACTAGGTAACTTTTGGTCAAGGATGAATGACATAGGTCCAATATGGCGGTTGGGAGTATAAGCTTGATTGTTTCAGGAGATGCCAAGTTTGGAAGCTAGACTGATTAGAGACCATCTCAGGAGGGAGTTATCTCCTTGATAAAGTTGCTCAAGGTTTCTAAAGCGCAGCTGGCTGCTAAGAAAAAAGGCGTTACGTATTTGTCTAAGAATACTTGAGGGACTGATTCATGGGAAACTATCTAGCAGACTTAGGGAAAAGACTATGAGGCTGGGGACAGGGGAAGAAGCAGAGTGAATGCCTTTATGGTTGAAGGAAAGTGTGACTTTTACAGCTTAATGGCACAGGCTTGTTACAAACTGATGTGAATACATAGTTACCCA
>JAQQSV010002198.1:0-15648 GCA_028646515.1 Pseudochirops corinnae
TCTGTGATTTTTTTAGCTCTGTGGAACTCTGCTTCCAGAGGGGAAAGTTCTGTCCCAAATCGCTGGGGTTTTTCCAGCTGCCAGAGCTTTGAGGAGGCTGCTACAGCCTCCACTAGCTTTGGCTCACTGAAAAGAGACCCAGGACCACCACCCAAGACTGTGATTCAGATCCAGGCTGCTCAACACGAGAGCAGTTGGGCTCTGAACAATCGCTTGGCCCTCCTGCAGTCTGGAGGCTGAGAGCTCTGAAGAGGCAATGTGGAGGCGGATGCAGGACCTGCGCTTCCTTGTCCTGGAGGCAGTTTGGCTGGACGCGCTTTTCTCCTCCGATTTTTAGCCGAGTTCCATTAACCTTTTAGTCCCTTTTTTTTTGTCTTTATGGCTTGATAATTCTGGAAACTGTCACAGCTGCTGCAGATCTGCTCTTCAGTTGCTCCAGCTGCAGCTCAGCTTGTTTGGCTGCCCCCAGAGACAAGGCGCCAGTTCAGGCTAAGCTGGTTTCAGCTTCCAGCCCTGAGAAGGTGCCTTGTAGCTGAGCTGCCTTTAGCGGAAAGTATATTTGTGTGTGTTTTAGAGTTCTAGAATTTATTTAGAGTCATATTTTATGGGTATTTTGAAGTGATTATGTGGGAGCTGCAATACTTTGTTGCTCCTCCTTTGCCATCTTGGCTCTACCCCAACTGTATTCTTGAAAAAATGACAACCAAACCTGACAGCTTACATCCTGCTACTTGGGCAATGATGTTACTTTGGCTTGCATATGATTTCAAAAGCTGAGCTCCACATTGTTCTGCACCAAAGACATCAGAAAAAAAAGCCCCAGAGACACTTACCAATTGCACTGGAAATCTCCCCCTCTGGGCACTGGGAACAGCTGAAGCAGCAGACAGGCTCTCCCTCCTTAGATGTCTTCCTGTATCCAGGGTGACAACTCTCACTGCACACAGAACAGGGGGTCTAAGCCATTAAGAGGAGAATGGAAAGAACACTATTTACTAAAGAAATATTTATGAAGCACGGTGCAGACCAAGAAAGTGTATCCTCTAAAACCAGTCAGTTGACTATACCTGTTTGTTATGTCAATGGAAATTTCTAATGGAATGTTCGTGAGATCGATCTCCTTTCTAGTCCTATTGCTGCCATCAGCTGTGGAACTTTGCCTGAAACTCTTGCCCTTTGGAGGCTTGAGTTTTCTCACCTATAAAATGAGAGCTTCAGGCTGTATGACCTTAGAACACTTATATTTTGTACAGCTAGATGTTCACTGGACCATAGTATTGCTAATGACCCAAGCTGTGAGATGAAAGGTTGGCCATCATCCAAAACTACATGTGATATTTTCCAATGCAAAGACCATAGGATTATACATTGAAAGTGAATTAACTTTTCCACGATAGAGACCCAGAGAGAATGTCTTGTATTTTACCCTTGGCAGTTGGTGTGGATGAGGCTGGGCTACCTGCATTCAGCAAGGGGTGATAAGGTTAATGAATTATGTTTTGATTTCTATTACAAGCATCCCCTTTTACTCTCAATATTTGCGCTACTCCTTGTTACGTGAAAATGAGGTACTGTTAGACTGACTGTTCAGCCAGAAGTTAGAGTACATTCAAGAGGCAGTAACTGGCACAGGCTTTTTCCACCTGACTTAGAAACATGCCATAAAACTCTTGGTGGCTGAAGGCTTTGGGTCTTCACCACCTAAAGTCAACATGTGGCCATGTTGGGGTACAGGGTGTGTTCTAGAAAGATGAGCACTTCTGGTGAGAGGACTGCCAAGCCATTTTCAGGGCTGCTGAAAACCTTTGGTGTCCACCTGATCCTCCTAACTCTCATCCATGGCTTCAAGAAGCTGTGGTATGCACAATGGCCACACCTTGGTAAACTATTTTGTCATATGGGTTAAACCTGACTGAGAGTAACCTAGGAGTCTCAAACCTGTTGGCAGGTTAGGGGAATGTCTTCCTCAAGCATGTGAAGAGTTCTCCTGGTAGAATGGGGAGAAGAGAACAATTAATTCCAATGGCCAGGAAGGCAGCTGAAGCAGGCACTGTGGAGTAGTTAGAGACTGCTTAAACATCAAAGATGCCAGTGTCAGCCACTGCATCTTGAACCATCATAAACCATCTTAACTCTATGCTGTCACTGGACTGTAATGACTTTGGACAAGAGAGTGAGGCCAATGACTTTGTGTATCTCTGCCTCACTTAAATTCAATTTATTCAGGAATCAACAGATACCACTCATACCATTTTGCCATTTTTACAGATCTCAAAATCCTGTGGTGTCAGGCAAGTGATAAAGCAGCAGGTGTGGTACTCTGGGTGCTGTAGTCATAACCCTGAACACAGGCAGCCCGAGCCATAGGACCGTCTTCTCTTTGGAAGCAACAGTGGGATTCAGCAGCCCTTGGGTGCTTGAGAAGGACTGAATTGCTTACCTTCTGGTGTGAGGAAGGGCCTAGAAAAGGTGTACCCCTAATTATCTGCTTACCCAACCCTGGCCTGATCATTACAGCTTATGGAAATCCCACACTGTGGTTCAAGCACAAAAATATTTTCAAAAACTTTTTTGATAATGATTCCACTCACCATTGGTGCATGGAATATGATCACATGTATAGACAACACAAAATCCAGTAGACCTGAAAGATGAACAGCTCTTGTGAAAGAACTCAGCAGATATCACACCCAAATAGCAGCCCTGAGGCAAACAAGGCTGACAGGTGAAGCCCAGCTTACTAAAATTGGAACTTGATATACATTTTTCTGGATTGGCCACAGTAAAAGAGAGTATCCTGAAGATGGCCTATTTGCACTCAAATGTAATCTAGTCAACATGCTTGTATGCCTGCCAAAAGGAATTGAACAATAGACTCATGACAATGTCATTGACAGTTGTAGTAAAATGCCACACCACCATCATTAGTGCTCATGTTGACACTATGACAAACCCTTTGGGGTCGAGACTCACAGGTTGAGAACCACTGCTCTAAAGGCTATTGATGGGCCAAAGCCCTATGGTACATAGCAACTTCTCAGTGCTGATAGAGCCACTTTGACTACTGATAAGAACGTGATCCTAGACAGATGGTCTGAACACTTTCATAGTGTTTCCAGTAGACCATCAACAATTTATGCTGAAGCCATTGACAATTTACTTCAGGTAGAAGTCAGTTCCTCCCTAGCTGAAGTTCCAACCAAATAAGAGGTTTTGAATGCCATTAGCCTCCTTTTATGTGGCAAAACAGTAGTGCTGATTTTATTCCAGTTGAGATTTACATGGTGGGGTAGGAATCCATTGCTTATACAATAGTTCACTGACATTTTCTGGGTTATACAGCAAGAGAAGGCTTTCCCTCAGGAGTTTAAAAATGCCTTTATTGTTCATCTCTATTAAGGCAATGGAAATAGATTGTATGGTGACAATCACAGAAGGATCTCTCTCAGTCATGGCTGGTAAGATTCTTGCCAGAGTCCTCTTTAATAGATTGATCCTTCACCTGGAAAAATGATCGTCTCCCTTAGAGTAAGTGTAGCTTCAGAAAGGGCTGAGAAATGGTGTTTACTGCCCAAGAACTCCAGGAGAAATGTAACGAGTGGAACAGAGATTTGTACACAATATTTATAGAAGGTGTCTCAGCAAACCAGCAGCAAGCCCCACCTCAGTGGAACAATGGGAGATCCTGAGCCCCAAGGTAGTGGAACTGGTGAGCAGGATACCGATGTGCCTTCCCACAGCGAAGGTAATCAGTAGACACTAGTCTGGACAGGCATCCACCAGAAGCTGAGGCTATCTGTGCTCTAACACTCTAGGGCTGAAGGAGACCTCCACTGGCTAGTCCACCCCTCCTCCACACCCCACAAAGCAAGCTTCAGTGAAACCTTGGGGAAACACAGAAAGATGTCACCTGGCCTTCACACACAAGCCAGCTCCAACTCAGCACCAGGTAAGCTACAACATATAGTGTCCAGCTGCCAGAACCAGAGGCCATAACACAGAAAGCCAGTAATCAGGTCCCTAGCCCCCAACACAAGAAGATTGGAACAGAATCCCCTGTGCTCTAGGACCAGAGATATACTTTAAAAGACAGGAAAAGGAAATGACAATGGGCAAAAAACAATTTGCAAAAGGAAAGACCATAAATTCTTACTATGGGGAAAGGAAAGATCAAAATATGAATTCAGAAGAGGACAGCATTGACGATATACCCACATCTGAAACTTCAAAAAAGAATACAAACTGGTCTTAAGTCCAAAAAGCATTCTTGGGAGAGTTCAAGAAGAATTTTAAATGTCAAATTAGAGAAATAGAAGAAAAATTGATCAAGACCTTTAAAAACACAATTGATAAAATGTAAAAAAAAAAAAAATTCACTGAAGAAAATAACTCCTTATAAAGTAAAATTGGCCAAACAGAAAAGGAGGTACAAAAGGTAACTGAAGAAAACAATTCATTAAAAATTAGAATTTGGTGGGTAGAAGCTGATGACTCTATGAGGCATCAAGAATCAGTTAAACAAAATCAAAAGAATGAAAAAAGGAGAAGAAAACATAAAATATCTCATTGGAAAGAGAACTGAATTGGAAAATCCAGGAGACATAACCTAAGAATTATTGGTCGACTAGGAAGCCATGATGAAAAAAGAACATGGAGACTATCTTCCAAGAAATCACAAGGAAAACTGTCCCAAGGTCCTAGAACCATATGATAAAATAGTCATCAAAAGAATCTACTGATCACCTCCTGAAAGAGATCCCAAACAGAAAAAGCCAAGGAACAATATACGCAAATTCCAAAATTACCATGTCAAGGAGAAAATAATGCAAGCAGCCAGAAAGAAAGAATTCAAAATATCATGGAAATACACTAAGGATTGCAGAGGACCTTGCAGCTTTTACATTAAAAGATCAGAGGCCTTGGAATTTGATATTCCATAAGACAAAGGAGCATGGATTACAACCAAGAATCAACTACCCAGAAAAATTGAGCATAATCTTTCAGGCAAAGAGATGGACATTCAGTTAAATAAGGGACTTCCAGACCTTCCTGAAGAAAAGGCCAGAATTCAATGGAAAATGTGCTCTTCAAATAAGAGATTCAAGAGACACAAGACACAGTAGTCAATGATTATAGCACTCTACTGTTCGATAAACTCAAAGACCATAGCTTCTGGGATAATAACTCAGTATTTGACAAAAACTGCTGGGAAAACTTGAAAATACTATGCGAGAAAGTGGACATAGAGCAATATCTTAAGCCATATACCAAAATAAAGTCCAAATGGGTACATAATTTAGCTATAAAGGCTGATATTAAAAGCAAACTAGGAAAGTAGGGAATAGTTTTATCTGTCAGATCTATGGAGAATGAAGGCATTTATGACAAAACAGGAGACAGAAAAATATTATGAAGTGCAAAATGGATAATTTTAATTACAATAAATTGAAAAGTTTTTGCACAAGCAAAACCAGTGCAACCAAGATTAAGAGGAAAGCAGAAAATGGAAAGAATTTTTCAACTTGTGTCTCTGATAATGGCCTTATTTATAGCCTGTATAGAGAACTGAGTCAAATTTACAAAAATACAAGTCATTCCTCAGTTGACAAATGGTCAGAAAATATGAATAGGCAGTTTTCAGGTGAAGAAATTAAAGTTATCTATAGTCATATGAAAAAGAATGCTCTAAATCGCTACTGATTAGAGAGATGCAAATCAAAACAATTCTGGGGTACCACATCTGTGAGCACAAGCAAGGTGGGACTTTTCTTGTTCTTTTTCAAATTGTTGGAGTTCAGTTTCCCAGACTCAGGCTAAATTGCACACATGTGAAAGATTGGTCTTCCTTGAACCCTGATAATTCACAGCTGTGATGAGTCACATGGGGCTTGTGACTTCTGTCTTTGAACAAATTGGGGGCCAAGTTTTTGTTATATATTCTGGGAGTTTCACCCTTTACTTTGGAGGTTCACTCATGAGGAGGATCCTTCCTGGTCAAGACTCTGAGAAGCTTTTCATTAAGTGCCTCCTGACTGCTTAAATGTCTGTGCTCCCTCAATCCATTAATGTATGTAGAGTGTATAGCAATATTGCTATATCCAGACAGTTGGAGCCCTGTCTGTTGTGATCCTTGTGCTTATTTCTCTACTTGTATTTTCTGTTTGCATTATCTCCAAGTTCAGGGTGTTGACCTTTCATTTCAACTAGTTAATGTAATTAAAGTAAGATTATTGACCCCCTAAAAGTTGCTTTCCTTTAAGAAAAGCAGATCAAAGAACCTATGTTAGCAGTCCATCCTGGGGTGCTAGCATGCTAGCTATTATAACACCACACCTATCAAATTGGCTAACATGACAAAACAGGACAATAATAAATGTTGGAGAAGATGTGGGAAAGTTGGAACACTAATTCATTGTTGGTATAATTATGAATGGATCCATCAATTCTGGAGAGTAATGTGGAGCTATGCCCAAAGGCGTACAAAAATGTGAATACCCTTTGACCCAGCAATATCACTTCTAGGACTATATCCCAAAGTGCTCAAAAAATGGGAGAAGTACCCATGTGTACAAAAATATTTATAGCAGTTCTTTCTGTGATGGGCAAGAACTGGAAATTGAGGAGATCCCTATCATTTGGGGAATGGCTGAACAAGTTGTGGCATATGAATATAATGATATATCATTGTACTATAAGAAACAAAGAACAGGTGAACTTCAGAAAAAACCTGGAAAGACTGATCTGAACTGATGCTGAGTGAAGTGAGCAGAGCTAGGAAAACATAGTACCCTGTATTAACCACAGTGTGAGATGACTGACTTTGATAGTCTTTCTCAGCAATGCAAGGTCCTAAAATGATTCCAAAGGATTCATTATGGAAAATGCTATCTACATCCAGAGAAAGAGCTATGGATTCTGAATGCAGAGCAAAGCAGACTAGTTTCTTGGGTTTTGTTTTGTTTATTCTTTCTCACAGTTCTTCCCATTCATTCTAATTCATCTATACAACATGGCTAATATGAGAATATATTCATTAAGAATGTAAACATAGGGCCTATATCAGATTGTATGCCATCCTGGGGAGGGGGTAAGGAGGGAGGGAGAGAAAATCTAAAACTTATGTAAGTGAATGTGGAAAACAAAAAATAAATAAAGTAACTTAAAAAAAAAGATATATCCTTTTTTTTATCTCCAATGAGGCTAAATACTGATGCTTTTTGAAACACATGTCTGAATGCTTATTTTTTCCCTTCTTTATTCAAATGTTTGCTTTAAAGCCAAAAGAAAAAAAAACCTTAACAATATTTTCTACAGATAAATATGGAATATTTAGTGTGTTAATTAAAGTGAGGTGTGGTCTTAAGACTGAACAAATAAGTCGATATGCAAATAATCACTGACCTTTGAGCCTAACCATCCCCAGTTGATGGCTTCCTCATGTATTGTGAAATCTTGACCAGATGGAGCCTTAGGGATAAATCCACCCACTTTCACTAGGAGTTCAGTACCATTGGGAAGGGACACATAGTTCCTAATGTCATATTGAGCCTCAGAGATTCTTTTCTCATCCATAAACACCTGATCACCAGCCCTGTTGTTAAATTGAAGGTCCTTCAGAAAGGAGTGGAGCTGAAAGGAAAGAGAAATCTGTCATTTCTTGGTGTCTGAGGCCAGGTCTCTCCAAGAAGTAAGACCTGTGCAGTCTACCAGAGATGCTGGAGCTGGCCAGCTGAGATTTGTGACCCTGTTTGAGGCGATGATACATGTGAGCTGGAATTCTGCCTCACTCACTTATTAGATCTAAGTATTTGTGTAATTTATTTATGCTCTTAGCGTTCTTACATAAAATGAGGTAAAAATAACTAATAAGATAAAGAATCAAAGTGCTTTGTACATTTTAAAGGGCTGTAAAGTGATAGTCTTCTTCTTATTCTTAATTGTCATCATTACTTTTTATTATTATTCTTAATTATCATCATTACTTTTGTTAATTCTTCGTAATTTAGAAAAAAAGGGGTCAATGCAATTAGAAAAGGAAATTGTTTCTTGCAAGGAAATCTGCCTAGAAAGGAGGTGTTTTTTGGACAAGTCATAATCTTAGTGGGATCTAGCTCATGGCTAGAGTATGTCTTGGAAGGGATACTTTATTCAAAAGGAACAGGGCAGAGCACCAGTTTAGTAACCAATTATAAATAACCAAGTTGAATAGCAAGTTGTGCTTGATCCTGATATCTCTTCCTGTTCTTCAGTGTTCTTAGAATTTGAGAGTTTAAAGGTCTCTAAACAGCATTTATCTAATCCAACAAGAGCCCTCTGGATTGCCTCTCAAATGATCAATGAATTTCTTTTCATCTTAAAAACTTGCTATTTTCTTTCATTTCATCTTCTAGCCTTCACTGACACAAGGATCTATCCTGAAAACATTGATTCCTCTGTTACCCTTTCCAGTCTGAGCTACACTTTCTCTTTATCTCCTAATTTACTTATCATGATGGCGGAGTCAGAATACTCCCTATTGCCTCTACAAGATATTCCCTCAAACACCTTCATTAAGCAACTTTTGCTTTCACCTTCATGATATCCACTTTTATTACCTAATTCACTTCTTGCTGGTTTTCATCTCCTAATCCCCAAACATTCTTTCTTCCTAAGGAAAGAATTCAGGGATTATAATCTTTATCTTTTTCCATTTTATTTTGCATATGAGGAGCACTGAAATAAGCCCTTTGATATTCTCATGTATTCTGTAACATCACTGAAGTGGCCTTGCCTCAGCCTAACTGAGGCCTTAGAAAGACTGAAACTTTAAAAAGGCAAGGTCTCCACTTCATCTGGGGTCAACTCCAGTCATTCTGAACTATATCTTGTCACTGGACCTAGATGGCTGTTAACTTTCCACAGTCCTTCCTCACTTAAAACCAATTTACTTGCAAGTCAGGGAATCACTTTACTGATGCCATGGTCCTCTTTGAAAAGGAAGGACAAATAACATTTCATGACAATCATATACCACAGCTTTTTCAGCCATTACCCAAATGATGGGCAGCCCAGCAATTTCTAGTCCTTTGCCACCACAAAGAGGACCTTTATAAACATTTGAGAACATATAGGTTCTTCTTTTCCCTAAATCATCTTTGAGACCATACCTAGCAGTGACATTGCTGGGTCAAAAGGTGTAGGCAGTTTAATAACTTTCAGCATAATTCAAGAATGCTCTTTCAAATGCTGGATTAGTTCCCAATTCCAATAACAAGGAATTAGTGTCTCAATAACATTTGTTGCTTTCCCATTTAATCATTTTAGCTAAAATTTGATAAATGTAAAATGATATCCCAAGGTCATTTTATTTTGCATTTCTCTAATCAATAATGATTTAGAGCACTGTTTCATATGACAATAAATTGTTTTGATAGTTTCATTTGAAAATTGCCTGTTCACATACTTTGATTGCTTATTAATTGGGAGAACGACTCATATTCTTATATATTTGACAAAATTCTTTATATATCTGTAGATGTGAGACCTTCATGTGATAAATTGTCAACAGAAATTTTCCCCCAATTTTGTGCTTTCCTCCTCATCTAGGTTACATTTGTTTTATTTATACAAAACATTATTAATTTAATGAAATTACAATTTTCCATTTTACTCTTCTGCTTTCTATCTCTTGTTTATTCATCAATTATTCATCTGTACTTACATCTAACAAGTAATATGTTCCATGTTCTTCAGTTTTTCTTTTAATATGTCTCCTTATATATGACCTTACCTTGGTAAATAGTATAAGACATTGGTCTGTGCCCAATTTCTGCAGAACTACTTTCCAGTTTTCTCAATAATTTTTACCAAAAAACGAATTTTTATCTCAAAATCTTGACTTTACATTCGTCAAATAAAAGGTATCTCTATTTAGTTGTGTTATAAATTGTTTATCTACTCAGTTCCCTTGATCTGTGTTTCTGTTTCTTAGTGATTATCATTTGGGTTTGATAATCACTGCCTTATAATACAGTTTAAGATCTGGTACTACTAAACCTCCTTCTTTACATTTTATTCTTTAATTCCTTTGTTATTCTTGATTTTCCAAGTCAATTTTGCTATTTTTTTTTCTAATTCAGTCAAATTTTTTTTGGGTAATTCAATTACATCATTTCACTTCAAAACCTACACTGCTTGACCACTCCTCCCAAAATCAGGATCAAACTCAGGTAGACTTTTTGGGTTGACCAAAAAACATGGTTCTACCACCTGCTAGCTGTATGAAACCATCGAGAAGTTGGAACTGGGAGACTCTGAGGTCCGGCATGGAAGACAAAAGTGTTCATACATTGAAAACTCAACCACAAAGGCTTGGAAGGATAGAAGCACAAAGCAGAAAGATTACACTGGAAAATAGAACTGAGATGAGACAGAGAAGGGAGGGATAGAGGAAGATCATCCGTAGAAGACTCTGGTTGACTTTACTAGATGTAACCACCCTTTCAAGGTCCAAGAAAAGTTCAAAGAAAAGGTCTACTCTTTGCCCAAATTATCCTTCCAGTATTTGTCTATTAACAGGTACTGTAGTATACTTTTTTGTTTCTTTACCCAAATGTTTCTAATAACTTGAATTTTGTCTTGCCAATTATGCCGGGAATAGAGAAAAGTATGAATGTAAATTATGTCAGAGAGCCCAACCTCCACCCAAATGTTAATACTTTTCCTTACAATATCCTCAGAAGGATGGTCATTGTACTGTTAAGTTTGGTTTGAATACAACTACGTAGAACAACAAAAAAGGGAACAATATTTCCAAGAGAGGCTACTTTATTGTTGATAAGCTTAAAATAAGCTACTAAAAATGTTAAATTTGTACTTAACTACTTTCTGTTTATGATGAATATTTTATATATGTATATATTCCTGTAGGTATGTGTGTATATATATATATATATAATATATACATTATACATATATATATATATATACACATATATTAGTCTGTATGAATGTATGTCTGTGATTGGGAATGATCCTCTATTTCTTATTCGTTTCTTCTATTTACATGTAATTGATTTTGTTCTGTAACTGCCTTTCTCCTATAACTGCTTAAGTCATAGCTTTTTGTCTCTGAATTTAGTTCAGAAATCACCTGGACCATCATGGGTAAGCGTTAAATATCTAACTATTCTTGACTCAAGAAATTTAATTGACCATGAGAAATGTATATGAAAGCAAGGGCATTGGCAGTGATACCTTTATAACATCAATCTATCCTTCAAGAATGTGTGGTTTGCTCTCCAACAGTCTGGGTCATTGTAACAGTAATCAATTTAGTAGTTACTTAGCCCTTGGTAACTTAGGGCTAAGCACTCTTGAGAGAGTCAGAAGGTGCAAAATTGTCTCCTGTTGCTGACATGGCAGGAGTTGGTTGGCTGAAACAGGAGGCCAGTGTGTGTACATAAGAATACCAGAGACAGAAAAACAGAATCAGAAATCTTCCTCCTGGTGGCTCCTGGTGGAGGAAGCAGAATTTTTCCAGCATCTGGGAGCTGGGCTGAAGAACTGAGTTGGAGTTTTCTTGAGACCATAATCTGATGAAGGCCAAAGTGGCTGTTGCTGCCGCCTGGAATGCCAGTGATGCTGCTGCTGTCTGAAAGGCCATCTGGAAGGCTGAGGTTACTTCTGGATCCTAGGCCCCATCAAACTGCTGGAGGACTGAAGAAGCATGACCAGGATAAGCCTTTGTTGGTTTGTGGCTTGGTGGAACCTTGAGTTCCTGGCAACAGAAGTGGTGAAGGGTTTCAGATGTGCGGGATCCTGTGAACTTCAGTGTGTACTAAGAATTGCCTGGAGGATTGGATGAGTACCTGGCAGCTGTCTGCCTCTGAATCCAAGTGACTGGTGGATTCAAGTAGGAGCTGGGACCAGGGAAGGGGATCCAGGCAATGTGAGAGACCACCCGAATCAGGATGAAGAAAAGGCCTCCCCTTGGATGCCTGATGAAATTGAAGACACTGAGGGGTGGAGGGTTTGTGTATTTTCTAATGATTGTATTTCGTGACTGATTGCTAGATTAGTGACTGATTAAGTTAATGATTGCCCCATGAGTGGAAGATTGATTATTGTACTGTGAATTGATTGAATGATTCAGTATTGATTATTGGATTGTGAATTGATTGTGAATGTTTGCCTTGATTTGTAATGGAATAAATGGAGTGTTCACTATCCTGTGCAATCAGAACCTTAAAAGCTGTTCACACTAGCATTTTTTTCGGAACCTGCTTGTGCATGGTGTTATAATCACTATCTTGAACCTACTTCAAAACAATAAGCAATTCTTAGTGTTATGAGAGAAGTGTGTATGTGGGTGGGTGAGTGTCTTGCTAGCCCCCATTACCAAACTTTCAACCAGCCATGTTGGATCCTGTGCCTCAGCTCTTCAACAATCATGTTGTATCACTCCCCTGATGTCACTTGCCCTTTCCTATTATTTATTCAGTAATCTCCAAAACCTATATAATGAAAACTATTATCTGGCTTGGGGTATTTGGGACAAATGGAAGCAAGCCAGGAAGACATCAGTTGATAGGAAGAATGAATTTGCTAGTTAATGTTATCTTGCTGGGAGATTTGTCTCAGTGTACCCTTTTCTTAAAATTAAAAGCTATGTGTGGTAATGTATATAGTTGTGCTGTCCTCCAGCAGAAGTTAAGCTTTTTGAAGACAGGGGTAGTTTATTTTCTTTGTATTCTTGTACTCAAGCAACTGCTTGGCATACAGAAAACTCTTACTAAATGCTGGTTGACTGAATTAATTGACACTAAAGATTGTTTAATTCTTTGTACATGTATCATCAGTGGCTAGTAAAAGGCCTGCATAAAGAATAGCTTATTCATTTAAACAATTGTTAATTACAAATGCTGAAGAGGATGTGGAAAAATTGAAACCCTAATGCATTGTTGGTGGAATTGTGAACTGATTCAACATTCTGGAGAGCAGTCTGGAACTATATCCAAAGGGCTATAAATAATTACATACCCTTTGACCCAGTAATACCACTTCTAGAGTTGTATCCCAAAGAGATAATAGAAGTGGGAGGCAGATCCATATGTACAAAAATATTTATTGCAACTCTCTTTGTGGTGGCAAAAAATTGGAAATTAAGGGGATACCCATCAATTGGAGAATGGCTAAACAAGTGGTGGTATATGAATGTAATGGAATACTATTGTGCTCTAAGAAAGGAGGAGAAGATGGACTTCATATTTACCTGGAGAGGCTTATATGAACTGATGCTGAGTGAGAATAGCAGAACCAGGAGAAATTTGCATATAATGAAAAACAACGTTTGTGTGATGACCAGGTTTGATAAACTGGACTCTTAGGTAAAAAGACAACTCTCCAAGTCTCAGGATGGAAGGAGATGTCTATTTTCAGAGAAAGATCTAGAAAGAACAGAGTTTAAATGCAGACTGAAGCAAACTACATGCTCTTTTTCTTTTCCATGTTTGGTTTTGTTTCCTCTTTCCCATTGTTCATTCCATTGGTTGCAACTCTTCTTTACAATCAGGCAAATGTCTAATTGTGAAAGTATTTGCAGATCCTATACTTGATTGCATGCTGCCGTGGGGGAAAGGGGTGCAGGGAAGACAGGAGAAAATTAGAAACTCAAGGGATTGTGGAACTAAATCTTGTAAGTAAAAGTAAACAAACAAATCAACAAAAAAAAATTTAAAAAAGAATGTGACACTGTTGATTCATTTGCATTTGAAAAGTCTACTAGAAAAAAAGAAAATCTTGCCTCTAGACAGAGTATAGATTAACTTTTTCTTTTTGTCTCACACATTTAATAAACCAACAAGAAAACTGGAATTTCTTAAAATGGGAAATACGGAAACCAGCAGTTTATTGGAGAAATTGTCATTACCTGTCTATGGCCTAGCCTGCAGGAACAAGGGCTTGAAAAATTAATTGGATGGTCTTTGTTCATAAGGGTGAGGTCTCTCACTGAGGAAGCCCAGTCTTGCTGCTTGAAGGGTTATGAAAGTGAAAAGCCTGGCAGCTGGTAAATCTCAGAACTGAGGTCTCAAGAGAGCAGAACTCAAAAGGCTTCTGTCAATCCAAGACTAGGAGTCTTTGCTCTTTTGGAAAGAGCCTAGAGTTTTTCCAGGAAAGGAAGACAGCTGAAACTGGAGATGGAGGTAGTGAAGAATTCTTCTGGCATCAAGGAGCAAGCTCAAGAGAGTCCCCTGGCATGACTAGACAACAGAACAAGTACATTCTTGGAAGAACAGCAGCCACAGTCTATTAGTTGATCAATTCATTCACAAAATATGTTACAGAGTTTTGTGAGGATTTTATGAGGAAAGAACATTAAAGACCCTCAGTTCTGAAGGTCAGGTTGCCTTGAACACACATCTTCCTCACTACCATTTCCTTTTGAGTTTGTGTATTGGTGATGGAATTTGGAGATGCCTCTGTATTGGCTTGGTTTTGGGGTTGAGTGTTAGAACCCAGAGCTTGTGAACCTCACTTGTGGGATAGACTTGTTGACATGAAGAGAGAGGGCTGAACCAGGAGGAGCTGTGAATTGGGAGAGAAGGCCAAAAGGACTTTAGGAGAGCAGTATCCAGTATGGAGGAGCCTGAGTTGCTGTAATAGTAATCAGTTTAGCAAGATACTTAGCACTTAGTACCTTGGGGCTAAGTGTGGAAGGTGCAAACTCTGTCCCACTGTTGAGAAGGCATGAACTCCCCTGTTGATGTGGAAAAAGGGGATTGGCTGAGCCCCTGTTGATGTGTAAGAAGGGGATTTGCTGAGGTGTGTATATAAGCAAGAATTCCAGAGACAGAGAGACAGAATTGGAATGTTGCTCTGGGTGAAGGAAGAATCTTGAAGACTGAAGCCAGCAGAGAGAGAGAGAGAGAGAGAGAGAGTGTTTCTCTCCCAGAATCTGGAAACTGAGAACTGACTGAGAACTGAGATGGAGTTTTTTTTCCTGACACCATAATCTGGTGAAGGCCACCTGGAAGGCTGAGAAGGCTTACCTGGAAGGCTGAGAGGGCTTGCCTGGAAGGCTAAGAAGGCTTGCCTGGAAGGCTGAGAAGTCTTGCCTGGAAGGCTGAGAGGGCTTACCTGGGCTTGCCTGGAAGGCTGCCTGGAAGGCCAACATTCCTTCTGGGTCCTAGGGCAAGCTAAAGTGCTGGAGAACTGAAGAAACATGACCAGGATAAGACTTTGTTCGTTTGTGGCCTGGCTGATCCTTGAGTTCCAGGTAAGAGAAGTGGTGAAGAGTTTGAGATGTGCTTGACCCTGTGAACTTCAGTGTGTGCCAGGGATTGCCCTGAGGATTGGTTGAGGACCTGGGAGCTGTCTGCTTCTGAATCCAGGTGACTGTTTTGTGGATTCAGGAGGGAACCGGGACCATGGAAGGGGACCCAGGGAATCAGAGAGACCACCCAGAGTCAAGATGAAGAAAAGGCCTCCCCTTGGATGAAATTGAGGTTTTCTGGACACCGAGGGGTGGAGGGTTTGTTTGGTTTTCTAATGACTGTATGTGTGATTAATGATATTTAGTAATTGTGAATCTAGATTAGTGACTGAATAAGTTAATGGTTGCCCCATGAGGGGAAGTTTGAGTATTCTATTGTTTCTTGTTAATGATTA
>JAQQSV010002198.1:16148-34728 GCA_028646515.1 Pseudochirops corinnae
TGAGGGGAAGTTTGAGTATTCTATTGTTTCTTGTTAATGATTAAGTATTGAGTTGCCCCATGAGTGGAAGTTTGATTATTCTATTGTTCCTTGTTCTAAATATTGTGACCACTGTAGTGAAAACTGTGTGGCCATTTTCTGTGATAAGATGTAATGTTGTGAATATTATAATGTTTTGAATGTTTATCTTGATTTGTAATGGAATAAACAGAGTGTTCACTATATTTTGTAATCTGAACTCTAAAAGCTGTTCACAGTAGCATTCTTTTGGGAATCTGCTGGTGCATGGCATTACAGTTGCTGAGAGAAAGACTGCTGAGAGCCCATGGGAACTGCCCAGGACTTTTGAGACCTGCCACCCAGAACTGCCAACGACTGAAGAGGCATGGCTGTGATGCTAGTGTTTTGTCTGTCTGTTTTGATGGGTTTTTGCCAGATTCACCTGATGGCAAAGGACAGTGCTGCTGTTGTAGAGGTACTGGAACCTGGCTGTTGGTTAAGAAGCCCTGAAGGAGGATTTTCTTGTGGTACTGGCATAGAAATCCTGAAAGAGGGCCTTGTTGATGTTTTCAGGGGTTCTGGGACTGTTCTACAGGCAGAGAGTGACTTGATGAGGACACTGGCTATGGCTTTGTTGAGCCTTGTCTTCCCAGGAACTGAGATTGCTGAGGGCTTGCCTCGAGTGAAGATGAAAGAGAAACCTTTCCTTGGGTATCCAATGCTGAGTTTAAATTTGTTGTAATTTAAGGGTGGATGGCCTTTTGTGTTCTCCTGCCCCTTTTGAGATTCAGGGAGGGGGAAAATTTTGAGTTTCTTTTGTGCTTTGTGATTGACCAAATGAATGTACTTTCTTTATGGTTGGATACTAATCTCCATTTGAGAAGAGAATTTTGACTGACTGAATGAATGTACTGTTTAGAGGTGGAGTAGTACCTCAATTGAATTGAGAACTTACTTGCTAAAGGAGCAAGTTACACTGTATTTTGACTTTTTCTGTTCTGTGAATGTTTGCTGAATAAATGGGGTTTACTATGCTGGTAATCCCAACCTTGGAAGTTGCCTTTGATTGGCATTACAGTTTGTATTTACCATATGCATAGGCATAACATGTATTTTTGAAAGAATGCATCCCAGTGGAAGAAGAGTGTTCCCTAAAGCTGTTTGAACAGCTTGATGCTGGAGTTTGTGTTTGGAAGGAGGGTTTCTTGGGCAGAATAATGGTAAGTTCAGTTTTGTTTATGTGGAATTCAAGATGTGTACAGGGCATCCCATAAAAGTCTGGATAAGACAATTTTTAAATAGAAAAATAATTGTTCATCTGATAAAAAAATTCAGAATTTTAGGTATTAAATTTCAATATTTGTTAACAACAGAAACAGAAAGTCCCCAAAAGTTAAAACTAACATGAGCCAAATGGAGAAAGACATGATATCTGTATTCTGAATTTTGTGGTAGCTCCACTGCCCTGGTCAGATCACTTGCAGAGTCCATAAATGTCATCAGAGAACGCCCCACTGTAAGTTCCATGGTCAAAATATCAAGAATCACCAATGAACCAGACTGGTTCCCAAAGGAAACTTACCTCCCAAGGATGAATCACCCAACTTTCTCCACCTTTCTGAGATGCAATCTCTGATCTCATCAGCAGTTTTCTATGAAGGGCCCAAGCCACAGCATACACTGCATTGTAGATGATGTAACTGAGGCCAGACATGGTCATGTCAAAAAGGAATATAGGCAAAGCCTCCAGTGAAGCATTTCTTGCACACTGCTTTAGCTCTAGCTTTTCATTTTTATCCTGGCACTCATATACTGACAACCAGAACTCATTGAGCATGATGTCCTCTGGGTATTTATGAGGGTTCACCATCCTGAGAAAAGACTTAAAACCAGGAACCTCACTGGTCATATATGTAAATGACAGAGCTCCACTGAAAGCATAATCATCATTAAAGTAGGGTCTCATGGTGATGTCCCAGTGAGAAGTGGTGATCCACAACTTATTTGTTGGAGTTAATGGCATTTGTGAATGTCTGAGAACCATTAATGAATCTGTATCACCATGAATCACAACTGCCTTAGCTGAGGATGCAGTAATCTTGGGCATAAAATTCAGCTGTGCTTCTTCATGTGATCTCTCACTGACAGGGATCTTCTCTGTGAAGGCTGCACAGACGTCATGTTTTGCCATCTCCTCTGTCACTTCTTGAAGGAATTCCTCACCCCTCAGATCATCTGTGGTCACCAGAATTACCCAGGTCCATTTAAAATGCACCAGTAACTGGACCACGCCTTGAGGCAAGGAGGAATCTCTGGGAGCCATCTGGTACAGAGATGGAAATTGGGCCTTATCACTGAGCATGGGATCAAAAGGGCCAAAGCTGAGCTGTACAAGAGGGAAAATATGGGAAAAGTTACATTCTATGAATGTGGGAATGATAGAATTGTGGGAAATCACAAACTGTCATCAAGCAGTCCTTTCACTATGTGGATCAGTGTTGGGGTTTTAGAATGTATTCCTTGTTACAGGGGAATTTCCCCCACCCAGATCTCCATTTTTATCCCCCTCATTCAGTCATTTGCTTGGTAATGAAAGAGCTCTCTGATTCTTCAGTTATCATTGCTTTAGCTGGAAGCTCTTCTCTCTTCTTACCAAATATAACATGCTGTATATTTGTCTTGATCCAGAATTAGGTGTTATATTAAAACCGTTTGGTTTTTGTCATGTGGTGGCATCATTTTTTGTGAAGTAGGAGGATACAAAGCAAATCCACATAAATCATCAGCATTCTTATATATGACAAGTAAAACCATGCAAGAAGAGATGGTAAAAATAGTAGAGAGTAACCCCCCCCCCCCAAACCTGGGTGTTCACCTGCCAAAACAAACAATGGAATTATATAAACAAAAGTAGAAAAACTTTTTATACATATAAAATTTAAATAATTGAAGAAAAATTAATTATTCACAGGTAGGAAGGGCCAGTATAATAAGAATGACCATATTACCCAAACTAATTTATAGATTCAACGTCATTTCAACTAAATTATCATAAAGAAATTTGTTGAATGAGAAACAATAATAAAAAAATTCATTCAGAAGAACATGAAGTCAAGTTTATCAAAGGAACTGAAGAAAAAAATTGGAAAGGAAGGAGTTTTATCAGTACCAGAGTTTAACTAAAAGGCAGTAATTATCAAAACTACCAGGCACTTGCTAAGAAATAGAAAGGTAGATCAATTGAATAGAGCAAACAAATAATTTACGGCGACAAATAAACATAATAACCTTGAATTTGACAAATGTTAAGATTTGGTAATAACAATTCCCTATTTGGCGAAAAAAACATTGTGAGAAAAACTGAAAACCAGTATGGCAGAAATGGGGCATAGACCAAATTCTTACACCATTTACCAGGATAGGATCCAAAGGGATACATGGCCTACATATAAAGGGAGAGAAAATTAGAAGAACATGGAACATGTTATTTATCAGACTTGTGAATAGTTGAACAATTTATGAGTTAACAAGATACAGAGAGAGCAAAGTAAGATGTAAAATGGATAATGTTGATTACATTAAATTAAATGTTTTTGTACCAACAAAAGAAATAGAGCCAAGATAAAAAGGAAAATAGAAAATCAGGGGAAATTTTTATAGACATTTTTTCAAATATGGGTTTTATATCTCAGATCTCTCCAGAACTTTCTCAAATCCATAAGAATGTGAGAGATTCTCCAAGAGCAGAATGACCCAAGAATACAAAGAGGAAGTTTTCCAATGTGGAAATCAAAACAATTTTTGGGCATGTGAAAAAAGTTCTGAATCATTACTGATTAGAAATATACAAATTAAAAAAAAACACTTTGGAAATCATTTTACTCCTATCAGATTGGCTAAAATGATAGAAGGGAAAAGTGACAAATGTTGGAGGAGATATTGAAAGTTGGGAAATTAATTCATTGTTGGTGAATTGTAAACTAATTCAACCATTTTGGAGAGTCATCTGGAATTATGCCCAAAGAGATATTAAACTGTCTATACCCTTTGACTAAGCAAGACCACTACATTGTCTATGTCTAAAGATGATTCTGTAAAAAGGAAAAGGACCTATACATTCTAAAAGGATTACAAAAAGCTCTTTTTTTGTGGCAAAGAATTAGAAATTGTGGGGATGTGCACTAATGAATAATGGCTGTTGTGGCATATGATTTTGATGCAATAATACTATGCTATATGAAACAATGAGCATGGGGCAGTTAGATGACACAGGGAAGAGGGCACCGGCCCTGGAGTCAAGAGGAACTGAATTCAAATTGGGGTTCAGAAACTTAACACTTACTAGCCATGTGACCTTGGGAAAGTCACTTAACCCCAATTGCCCTGCCTTTCGCCCTCCGAAAAGGAAAAAAAAAGAAAAGAAAGAAAAAAGAAATGGTGAGCACAATCATCTTAGACAAATGTGGAAAGATCTGCACAAAAAAATGAAGAGTGAAATGAGCAGTGCCAAGAGAACATTTTAAACATTACCAGCAATACTGTTTTAAGAATGACTCAGTGAGATTCTGGAGTTTCCAGTTCAAGGAGAAAATATTACAAGCAGTCAAGAAGAAACAATTTGAATATCATGGAAACGCAATCGGGATAATACAGGATCTGGCAGCCTCTACATGGAGGGATCCAAGGGCTTGGGATATAGTATTCCAGAGGTCAAAGGAGCTAGGATTAAAACCAAGAATCACCTACTCAGCAAAACTGAGTAGAATTTTTCAGAGGAAAATATGGTGATTCAATAAAATAGAGGACTTTCAAGTTTTCTTGATGAAAAAACCAGAGTTCAATAGAAAATTTGAAATTCAGAAACAAAAAGCGAGAGAAGCATGAGAAGGTTGTTATGGGAATCTGAAGATCTTCCCTGCCCCCAGGCTCTTTGCTAAAGTGGTTACATGACTCTGAGCACCTTCTGATATTTGAAAGCATACACTGTCTCCTAATAGGCTGAATGTGGTTATTTGGAGCCTGTGGTGGAAGGGTTGTTTTTTGGGAATGCCTACGCTTTATAGCTTTGTGATTGGGCAGTGGGTCAAGAGGGCTGTGACATTCTCTGATCCAGGAGAAGGCTATATACATGCCCTGATGTGCGGTTTTTCTTTTGGGCTCACTTTGGAAAGAGTTGTATGATTTGGCCAGACGAGACTCTGGGAAGCCATTTAGCTCCCCGGCTTTCAAATACCCAGATGGTGGTGCTTCCCTCTCTGGTAACCAAATAGGTATGGATGTAATGGTCAGATGCTGGAAGCCCCGTCTGCTGATCTGTTTCTTTGTTTGCTTGTAACTTGTGTTTGTAACTTGTGTTTTCATTCTCTGAAGTTCAGGGTGCTGACTTTTTCCCCTGAACTAGGTAAGTGATATTTGTTTGATTGATTAAAGTAAAATTGTTAACCCATTTTGAGTTGCTTTCCTTTAGAAAAGCAGATCTAAGAATCTGTGCTAGCAGCCACCCTGGGTATGCTAGGGTGCTTGCTGATACAAAGGCAAACAAGGAAAAGAAATCATAAGGAACTTCTCAAAGTTGAACTATTTACATTCCTACATGGAAAAATGATAAAATGTAACCTATGAAATTTTTCTCAGAATGAGGATAGGTAAAGGGAATATATGTACATATGTATGTATGTGTGTATACATACAAACATATGTCTATATAGGAGGGCATATGGCCATATCAATACATATGTGTGTGTATATGTATGTGTACAGGTATACATAGACAGATGTATATATATGTATATATATACATGTGTGTGTGTGTGTGTGTACATAGACAGAGGGCACAGGATCAACTGAATAGGATGGAATGATACTTAAAAGGAGAAATTGAGAGATGAGAGAGGTAGTAGATGGGGAGAGACAAAATGGGGGTGAATTATCACACATAGAAGAGGAAAGGGAAAACTGTTACAGTGGAGGGTAAGAAGAAGAAGAATGCAAAAGGGAATAGGTGAACTTTACTCTCATTGAATTTGGCTTAGGGAGGGAATGACATACACTAAAATGACATACATTAAATGACATACACATACACTATCTTGCCCTACAGGAGAGTATGGAGGAAGGGCATGAGAAGGGAAATGATGGAGGTGAGAGCAGGTTGAGGGGGGAGGGTAGTTAGAAGCAAATGCTCTTGAAAAGAGACAGGGTCTGAGTAGAAAATAGAACAAGTGGAGGGCAGAATAGGATGGAAGGAAATATAGTTAGTCTTTCACAATATACCCACTATGGAAATGTTTTGTGTAGTTAGACATGTAAAACCTATATTGAATTGCTTTTCTTCCCAATAAGGGTGGGTGATGAAGAAAAGAATCTGGAATTCAAAGTTTTAAAATCAAATGTTAAAAAAAATATATTATTATTATTATTTTTTAAAATGAGGGCATGAGTTATTTTGAGTATTATAAATACCCAAAGTAACTATAAAGGACATATGAAGCAAGACACTATCTGCATCATGAGAAAGAAATGATAAAGAGGTATGTACAGAATAATTTAGATATATCTGCATATTTGTGTGTATACCTGTTGTGGCAAATAGTGGCTAATTCTTCACTGGTTTGTTATATAATACATAAACCCAGAGGTGCATCTTCTTATATTCAGCCAAAAACAATCCATTTTATGTGCTGTCATGTAATGACTCAAAACTCTAAAACCATTTCAAATTGATTAATGCTGTACCTATATCTGCTTTACTGTTGATTGATTTATATATTTATCTGGAATGCCTTCAGGGTCTTCATGGTCACTGAGAATATAAGAATTTGAACTGGCAGAGAGTTGTTGACTGTCACAAAATGAATGTATTGATTAGAATTCGACAAGAGAATAAAAATGTCATGTCAAAATTACTCTTACAAACAGACTGTCAGATAATGGGAAAACTCTAGGTATGATGTACTCATATTTGGGCAAATCATTTGTCAAAACCTCACTGATTTTTAACTGTAGTCTCATAGATCCAAAGCTACAAGGGATAAAAGAGGACATGCAATGCTATCCCCTTGTTTTATAGGCAAGGAAACATGGGTTCAGGGGAGTTGTGATGTGTCCAAATACATACAAGCAGTAAGCCAAACAAGTGAGATTTGAACCAGGTCAAAGATTCAAAGCAAATAATCTTTACACTGTATTAAGCAAATTCATGCTGTTCCTGTGGGGAAAATGGGAAAATGTGGGCTAGTCAATAGTATAATTAGTCAATATAAAAAATGATTGAATGTGTAGATGCAGAGCATGGTCTCTGATGGGACAATGTAAACTTGTCCAGGAAGCTGTTCTTTATCCTTGGCATTTTGCCCCATTATCAATGATTTAGATAAAGCCGGATGACAGTGTACTTACTAAATGTGCAGATAACAGGAAACTGGGAGGGTGTAGCAGCAAGCAACCTGGCATACCCAGGGTGGCTGCTAGCACAGGTTCTTTGATCTGCTTTTCTAAAGGAAACCAACTCAAAATGGGTTAACAATCTTACTTTAATCAAACATATGTCATTTACCTACTTCAGGGAAAAGATCAGCACCCTGAACTTCAGAGACTACAAACAGAAGTTACAAGCAGACAAAAAATGCAGACAGAGAAAACAACACAATTCAGCAGACGAACAGACAAAGCTTCCAGCTGTCTGTCCACTACACACATACAATATTAGTTACCAGAGAGAGAAGCACCAACATCTGGGTTTTCTCATCTGGTCAAATCACACAAATCTTCCTATGAGTGAGCTCCACAGAAAAACCCCACAATAGTGTATGTATAATCTTCTCCAGGGTCAGAAAGCATCACAACCCTTGTGACCAACTGCCCAATCACAAAATAACAAGGTGTCAGCATTCCTGAAAAACAAGTCTCATCTCACAGGCTCCATGTGACTACATTCGGCTGATTAGGGGCAGAGTATATTTTCAAATCAGAGAAGGTCCTCAAACAAATTCACTTAAGGCTATGAAGGGACAGCAAAGGTCTTCAAATTGCCGTACCATTACAGATGCCAAAGTTCAATTTGTATGATAGAGTGAAGAAAGCTCAAAAAGGGGATTAAACACTAGGATAAAAGGCTAATTTCTAATAAATGAAATAAAACAATCAATGTGAAATCAGACATGGGTTCAAAAAAATTAATTTCATAAGTTCAAAGAGGAATGAAAGGGGCTTAGTGTGCAGCATTTCATATGAAAGACATGTGACAGTGTTAGTGGGCTACAAACTCAATGTGCATCACCAGTGTGTTAGAGCAGCCACTAGCACTCACAAAATCTTTGTCCTCAGCAAGAGGCAGAGTTCCTGGGATTAAGGAAAACTGTCACCATCTGCCTTACTCAGACCACATTTGGAGCATGGTCAGTACTGGAAAGGACAAACACTATTTTAGAAAAAATACTAATAATATGGAGGTTATCTTTCCCAGGCCTTCAACCACTTTGGCCACTCTCTGTCCCCTCTATATTCTATCTCATTGGTAAATGAATTCCACTCTAGAGCATTCTCTGCACTTAATCTACTAAATCCCTAGCACCAGTTTTCCCTTGGCAGCATCCAATTGAGGATTATTGCCCCATTTGCCTTCTTATTTTTCTTTTCATGTTCTTGAAGGATGTTGGAGGAAATCAGAAAACTGCTGTGTTCTCTACAGATTCTTTTTATTAAGTGACTTAACAGCCGTCAACAACAACTTGTTGGAGTGAGACAATTCTTTTACGTTTCCTAATTTTGACTCTATCACACTTGCCAAAGTGGCAATTCCCCAAATTCTCTTCTAATGGCAGCTAGGTGGCACAGTGAATAGATCAGAGTAATGGCTCTCAATTCAGAAAGACCTGAGTTCAAATACTGGATAACTCACTTAGCCTTTGTACACCTTAGGTTCCTCATTTGTAAAACGGATATAACAATAGCACCTACCTTCCTGGTCAGTTGTGAGGATTAAATGAGAAAATGTATGTAATAAAAATAATAGTTGGAACATGTAAATTGTATTCCAGGCATATTATACCTTTACAATAAATGCAGACCTTAAAATATTATATAAATATTAGCCGTCTTAAACTCTCTTGCAGTATTCCTTCCACCCAAATACTGAACTGTTGACCTAACCTGTTGATCAAATACTTCACAAAAACTTTGCATTTTTAATATGTTCCCTTTTTACTTCTCATAAAGTAAAATTTTTAGGTATTTTTCCTTGCTATCTCTTTAACCTCTGTATGATGTGAAGAGATACCCTCTGCTATTGTAAAGGCAAACTTCTCTGAACACACCTTTGATCCCATTTCATTCAACCTACTTTATCAAATTGCCTTTTCTGTCATTTCCACTCTTTCACTAACCTGTCATCTCTTCCTATTTACTGGCTATTTCTGAGTTATTTAAAATATGTTTGTGTCTTTGTTTCAAAGCCTATAATCAATATTCACTGAATTTTACTAATCCTGGTAGTTACTGTCCTACACCACTCCATATCATGGATTAATTCCCTAACAAATTCTATTTTCAATACCTTCTTTTGCTCTCCTGCCACCTTCTTCTAAACTCTCAGAAATAGAGCTCACAAATTATCTAAAATTGCTCCCTCCAGAGTCACCTATGTTCCTTTCATTGTCCAAAGAAATGGACTTTTCTAAATCCTCATCCATAATTACAACTGTGGAAACCACTGATCATCCTCTTCTCCTTGATAACTTGTCTTCTCTTGGTTTTTCTGATGCAATTTTCTTCTGGTTCTTCTACTACCTGTATGAATGATCTGTATTAGTGTCTTTTGCCACATGTAGGGCAGGTATTAACATGCAATGAAGAGAGCATTGGATCTGGAATTAGGAAGGTCTGAGTTCAAGTCTGTCCTTAGACACCTACTGGTTGGGTGATCATGGGAAAGTCATATGACTTCAGTTGTGAATAATAGCAGCATCTACCTCACAACAGTGCTGGGTGGATTTGGTGAGATAATATCTGGAAGAGTGTTTAGGACAGTGCCTGACACACAGTAGGCATTCTCTAAATGCTTACTTCTACCCCAACTCTCCCCTCCATAGGGTTAGGCAACTGTTACTCTGTTCTTTTTGTACAATCTGCATGTAGGTCAATGAGAGGTCCATCCATTCTCACATAAGTTGGAAAAGTGTGATAAAGGTTTAGAATGTATCAGGGCCAATATCACCCACCTGTGGGAATTTGTAGAGCTCAAGCAGGGTCCCCATCTGGACAGACAGAGCTGATGTGGCTCCTCCAATGACTGCCACAGATTTGTCCTGCACTCTGCAGCTAAAGTTAGGCACTGGATGACTCCCTCCTGTCAACCACTGCAGGGAGCTCTCCAAGGTCCTCTCATCACTGTGGTAGGCATTGTAGACCTGGAATCCCAGAGAAATGTTGGGCAACAGAACAGGGTCCCTGTTGATCTCCTCTACAGCAAATCTTATGGTCAAGGCCTGCTGGTAGTTTTTGTGGAGCCACCTGAGGGGGAGAGAATGAGAAACCACTAACAAAGCCTGAAGAGAAAAACGCATTTCAAAAGGAGAGCTTTTTCTGTTATGTCAAGGTAAAAACGTAGCATTTCAGCTCATTTCTTGTTTATAACACCAATAACAAGAGTAATAATTATAATAGATAACCTTTATATGGTGCCATGTACTATGTCCACAAACTTACAATGATCATCTGACTGAATCTTGGCAATAACCCTGGGAGATGTGTGCTACTATTATCCCCACTGCACAAATGGAAACCCGAGGCAAACAGATTGATTTGTCTAAGGATCACAAGCCAGTAAATGTCTGAAAATGGCTTTAAATGTGTCTCCCTGCCTTGAGGCCTGTCCCTCTGTCCACTGCTGGACCTTTCTGCCCCAAGCTGATTATTTAGAACAGGCTCTCTCACTCCTGTACTCCTCCCCTCATGTGATTTCTATGATTTTTATGGCTGTTTGTTTTGTTTTCCTAATTTGAACCTGCCCATCAGATTCACACATTTATTCAACTAATAAATATTGTGCCAATATGATGTGCTGTATAATGTCAGTGATCCCAAGGGTCCTTGTCACCAGAGGACTCTGAGATGCAGTACGGGAGACAAGAAATGTACAGATGCCTTTAATACAAGGTAGCAGGGGAAAGGGGCACTTAGTGCAGAAAAATGTGGGCATGAGGAGTAGGGGGGAAGGCATTGATTAAACATCTAGTACATGCAAAGGGTGGTAGTAGGCACTAGAAATTCAATGTAAAAGCTGAAAATATCCTGGAGACTCTCTGAAAGAGTAGATGGCTGGCCTTGGGGTGCTCTGCTTAACTCTAGCCTTTGTCCCTGGGCAAATCATTTAAACCTCAGTCTGCCTTAGTTTCCCCATCTGTAAAAATGAGTATAATAATTGTTGCCAGGGCTATTGAGGGGATAAAATTATGTAATATCTGAAAAGAGTATAGAACAGCGCCTGATAAAGAATACGCTAAATAAATGCTTGTTTCTTTTTCTCTGTTTTCAGAGAGTTCATAGAATGGTCATAAAGGAAGAGGTGGCTAGGTGGAACAGGGGAGAAGGCTAAAGGCAAGGAGTCAGGAAGACCTGAGTTGGTATCCAGACCCAAACTGTTACTAGCTGTGTGGCCCTGGGCAGGTCCTTTAACGTCTGTTTCTCTCAGTTTCCTCATCAGTAAAATCAGAATAATACTATCACCTCTTTGGCAGGGTAGTCATGAGGATCAAGGGAGATAATAATTGCAAAACCCAGTAGAGGAGGAGAAGGCAGGATGTGCCACTTTGTAGGCAAGATGAGCAGTGGGCACTTTGTCCAGGTGAACTTCTTCTAAATATCATGATTCCCATGACATCTGGGAAGGGGGAATGACATCAACAAGGATCAGAGGCAATGGGGAAATTGGAAGACTTCCAAATTCATAGACATAGCATTCATAGTTAGGTCTTCCCAACGCATTTTAATTTCAAGACTGAAACCTTTTCCTGACCTCCATTCCTTTCTCCTCACTGCTTTCTCTTTGCTCATAAAGAGGTAGAAAATCAGAAAGTCAAAGTTACCTAAAAGAGTTTCACTTATAACCAATCTTTAACCAGAAAACCCAGAGCAAAGAACTCTTTCCATTCTAATATCTTCCAAACGATTTACAATCTGGAAATGTTTCTCTGTCGGCTCCCAGTTTAAGGACAACAGAGCAGTTTTCTGGGAGGCAGCAGCTAAGAAAAGAATCCCTCGCTCTTGTGTTTGTGTCCAAACTGATTTGACTTGGAAGAAGCAGCTATTTTTTCCACCATGAGAAGTTGCCAGCCAGGTCTCTGAGAATTTGAGATGCCACATTCTTTCTTACCATGTTTTTTGTTTTATCAGCTGTCCCCTAAGCCCCAAGGCACTGCCCTCATAGAGCCTTTCTTGGCTCTCCACAGCTGCCCTCCACACCTGATATTCATTTTGATTATATTCTGATCATATTTCTATGCAAATATGTTCTCTCTATTAGAATGTAAATACCTTGATTAGAGGGATAATCACAGTCTTAGCCATGTATCCCCAGAGTGTAGCACAGCCCCTGGCACAAGGAGGTGCTTAACAAATACCAGCTTAATTGGTTGGTTTCTTTCTATGTCACTTGTATTCTCTGCCATTAGAAGGAGACACTGCACAATAGACTTTATTGCCTCCATCCAGGACCATGGCTCACAAGGAAAATTGATCAAAGGCAACACAGGGATAAGAAAGGAATTTGATTCAGAGCAGGACATTGGTCTAAACTACAGAGAGGCAGGAACATTTTTTCCCTCTAACACCAACCATCATCAGCACTGTTGGGTGGGAAATAATGAAGGAAAAGAAAAGGGCCCTGAACATCCTGAAGCATTTGAGAAATAGAAATGAAGAAGAGCTAGCATTCAGATAGTGCTTTAAGGTTATCAGAGGGCTTAATGTGTGTGCCCTGATTTGATCCCCTCCAGAACCCTGGGGAGTAGGCGCTGTTATTACCGACAAAGAGGCACCGAGAGGTTTAGCATTTTGCCCTTTATCACAGACTGGGTAATTGTCTGAGACAAGATTGAACTAAGATGTTTTTGAGTCTAAGTAACATAATTTATTTCCTAATATTGTACAATTATAGGAGATGTAATTAGGGAAAAGGAGGAGGAGGGACACAAAGTGAAATAGGGAAATAGAAAGGTAACTTAATAGCAAGAGAAAAAGAGATCCAAGAAACATGAAAACAGACAGAGATCCAGAGGAATAAATTAGAATGTCCACCTGACAGGGACCATTTGCAATTTCCATAACCCATTTCCCATAATCCTACTCCACAATCCTGTTCTACCCTCTTACCTGTCATCCACCTTACAGTGAAGCTCCTTGGAAAAAAATGTTATGTAGGAGAAATGTGTAGGTATCTGTGTGTGTGTGTGTGTGTGTGTGAGTGTGTGTGTGTGTGTGTTTTTGAATCTGGATCCTACTGCCTACCCCCTGGTTCATGATGTGCAGACTCACAGATACTTACAATTGACGTTACACTGCTAGATAAAGGTTATTGCATTTTTACCTCCTCAGCATACAACAGGAGCAGAGATCATGCCACATTCCACTATCCATCTGGCCATGACAACAATGTTCCTACAGTCTAATAAAATTCTGGAAGGAAAGTCAAATTCCAATTTGCTTTCTGTTTGAGTTCAGCAAAAGCTCACTTGAGACACAAGCACCTAACCTCACACATCACTCAAGGGGAAATTAGAGCATTTCCATATCTCTAAGCATAACAGGCATTTCACCATCAGTGTTTTATAATCCTAAGTATTCATGTTTACTCTAGCAGGAGCTCAAATCAACCTCTGCTATCCCAATAAAAGCAACACTAATGATCCCTAAGATCCAGTAGAAGCCTAGCCTGTCATGTTATGTTTCTTTAGTCTGGAACACAAGGACATGTATTGGTAGTGTTGGTACGGATGCTAAGGTCAGAATTTGGGAGGTGGAGGAATAAATTATACTGAATCCTTGTGACTCTCTCTCTGGAATTTCTCAGGGGCAAGACTCCCGTGGAAGGAAGCAATGTAGGAGAAAAAGACAGAAAGACAGAGAGAAATAGCTAAGGAGAAAAAGATGTATAAAGATAGAGAAAGACAAAAACAAAGTCAGAGAGAAACACAGAAACAGAGACAAAGGAGACAGTGATATTGAAAGAAAAACAGAGAAGAGAGACAGAGAGACAAAAATATTCTCTATCTTCAGCATTGTAAGAATATAAGAGATGAAAAGACAGAAACAAAGTCAGAGAGAAACAGACAAACAAAAACAAAAGAGACAATGATACAGAAAGAAAGAAAGACAAGAGAGAAAGAAAGAAAGAATATTCTCTATCTTTGGCATTGTAAGACTATCAGAGAGATGAAACTTTATTTGCAAAAACATAGGTTGCAGATGTGAAGGCTGGATGGGAGTGTAACTGGGCAGCGTAACTGGAGCTTCCCTTTTTGCCCTTTCTTTATAACAAGAATGCTTTGAAAAATCAACCCAAAATTTACTCCTTCATACAGAGAGGTACTTACTGGTAACTTCTGCAGTCCTTGTTGGGTTGACTTGTAAAAACATCTGTTCCAGCAAAACTACCCACTCTTACTGAATACAGAGGGAGAAAGCTTCCAATCACCAGGTCTCCATCTCTACTGAGGCTAGGACTGATTTTGGAAAAACAGAGGGGCTTCTCACTCCTGCACACTGAAGCAGGAAGCTGCAGGAGCAGTGTCAAAAGCAGAATAGGAAGCAGCCAGAAAGTGTCTCTCTGAACGTGAAGCACCCTCTCCCTGAACATTAGCCAAAGCCCCAAACCTGGGAGGAGCCAAGTTGCTGCCTGAACCACAGCAAAGTCAACTGCTTGGGTCACTGACTGATCAGGAACTGTCCAGAAACTGAAATATCGCTGATGTCCAGTTGAGTCCTCCATCTATAACTGAGGAAACACAAATGAACACAAGTCAGGCCCTTGTCCAGGACAAGTACAATGATGTAAGGCCAAGCATGGAATTTATGAGGCTCCCCTGTATATTTGACAATACTGTGCTGCTCAATGCTTTTGTAGTTAAATAAAGAAGAAACCGCTCCTTTTCCCCCCACCACCACCCCGAGCCCAGCCCACAGCGAGATACCTCTGATGATGAGGAGCTCTGGGGACTGTCCTTGCTTGGAGCATCTCCAGCTGTGTCTCTGCATCCAGGGGGAAAACAGAAGTGGAATAACATGTTTCATCCTCTCCCTACCATTTCCCAGCAGGGCTCACAGGACGGATGAAACTTTAGAGTCTCAGTGACCCCTTGTCAACTTGGGGAACTTGTGTGTGTTTCTCTGTGAGAATAGGGCTGCAGGGACTTTATGTCTAGTCTATGTCACTGCTTCAGGGAGGAGGTCCTGGTGGGGCATCCTAGATCTGACTGTATCAGATAGGACTCAATGTGAACAGGCAATGCCAAACGCTTTCAATTCAGAGAGTTGTACTGATGATTTATCACTCACAGCCACAAATCCCCCATGTTCTTTGAGCAAGAGATGATGTGTACCTGGCCTCATGTACCCACAATCCAAAGCAATCACTCCATATTTCCTATCTACAAATATGCTCATAAAGCTCCTCTCTCACCCTGATCAGGATCATAGAAGAACAGACATGTCAGTTGTCTAGTTCAACATGTACCAAACAGTATTTCTACCTACAAGGACCAGACTTGGAGTCACATGCCTGTCTCAAGTTCTCTGCCTCAAAAGGAACATATTCACAAACTTTGAGATGCACTGAAATAGCTTGAGTCTTCACTAGGAATTCCAGCCCCTTTGAGAAAGGCAGATGAGAGAAGAGAGAAAAGAGTGATTCTAGGGCATCCTAAGGTCACTAGTGCAGAGTCCATGGAGTGCCATTTTAGCACCTGGTCATGGGCATCCCAGGAAGCTGGGGTTCCTCAATCCAGTGGCACAATATATGTTATCTGCCCCATTTGGAGTCAGGCAGGTTCTACAATGGCTTAGAATGCAGGAGCCTGTGGCTGACTAACCCAGAGTATCTGACACTGATGCTGGCTGACTCGGCATAAACGACCCAAGCACCCAAAATAACAGAGAGAGAAAGAGTGTTGTGAGTCAGGTGCCAGGGCCCCTTTCTCTTTGCCGTCGTTAACTAGGAGGGACAGAGGATAGAGCCCACATGGGCCCTAAGTGGCCCCTTTCTCAGAGACCCCTCAGTCTGGCATGTAGGCTGACAATCAGGAGGCTGAGCAGGACAGGAGTCCCAGCCATGATGGAGACCATTCCCCCTCTTCCCAGAGCTCTTCTCCCTGAAGCCTCTCACATGGATTCTGCCAAATCTCTCATCTGTTTTATACCTCCCCCAGCCCTTCATGAAGATCTGGTCTTTGTCTCCCATCCTCAGGCAAGGCCCACAGTCTGGGGTCAGAGACAGGGGAGAACACTAGGAGGGGGAGGACATGGCTAACAGTGCTTAGACTCTGACTCCACCACATGGGAGGGACCCAAGAGTGTAATGAAGCAGCAATTTTAAAAAAATCCTTGTGTATCTTTTAGACAGAAAACAGGTTTCTAGTATTTACTGAGGATTTTAAGTGTGGCAGCCATGAGCAGGAGACAACCCTGGCAGTGTTGGGGAGACAATCACTCTTCTTCACCTTGGGAAGGGAGCCCAGTTGTCAGCCAATTGGTAGAAAAGGTCTTTCTTAACTTGGGGTTCCATCAAAAGTCATTCATGTACTTGATAACTAGATTCCCAAGGCCTTCTGTCATCCATCTCACCTTGAGTATCACCTTGTTTTTATTCAGTAAGTCAGATTTCTGACCTCATTTAGAACAGCAGGTTCCTGGGGCTAAATTCTATCCAATAACCCACGTGCTGGAGAAGAGTAAGGAAGCATTTTTGGTGGGGGAGGAGGAAATGGGAAGTGATGCTCTAAGAGAAGTCTGGAAGAATTTTTACCCCACTCTCTTTGTGATCTCGAGAAACAAGAGAAGATTGCATAACTCCACATACTTGGGGGTCCACAGTGAAAACTATTGTTAAAGTGGCATGAGGGAAAAGTTGGAAGTGGTGAGAGATTCATGAAAAGTACAAAGAACTTAGTATGTTTACAGGCAACAGGAAAAGCCAATGACAGTAGAAAGAGAAGTATAATACTCAGTTTTTCTGGGTAGGTGATTCTTGCTTTTAGTCCTAGCTACTTTGACCTCCAGAATATCATATTCTTAGCCCTTAGATTCCTTAAGGCTGAAGCTGCTAGATCTTGTGATATACTGATTATGTTTCCACAGTACTCAAATTGTTTCTTCCTGACTGCTTTTAATTTGTTCTTCTAGACCTGGGAACTCTGGAATTTGGCTATAATATTCTTAGGAGTTTTCATTTTTTTCTTTTTTTCAAGAGGTGGTTAGTGAATTCTTTCAACTTCTATTTTACCCTCTGGTTGTAGAATAGCAGGGAAATTTTCCTTGAAAATTTCTTGAAAGGTGAAGTGTAGGTTCTTTTTTGATCATGGCTTTCAGGTAGTCCAATAATTTTTAAATTGTCTCTCCTTGACCATTATAAAATACAAAATGGATAACCTTGAGTACACTAAATTGTAAAGCTTCTGTACAGACAAAGCCAATGTAACCAAGATTAAGAGAGAAGTAGGAAACTGGGAAAGAATATTTACAACCAATGTCTCTGATAAAGGCCTCATTTCCAAAATTTACAGGGAATTAAGTAAAATTTACAAGAATACAAATCATTGGGGGGCGGAGCCAAGATGGCAATGTAGCAGCAGCAACATATCGCAGCTCTCACATAGCCACCCCAAAATATGACTCTAAACTAATCCTAGAACTCCAGAACGCACACAAATATACCTTCCACTGAAGTCAGCTCGGCTACGAGGAACCATATCAGCACTGCGAACTGAAACCAGCTTGGGTAAGCCGCGGCTGTGCCCTGGGGGCAGCTGGACCGGAGGGGCAGAGGAGCCTCTCTGGTGAGCAGATTAGTGGCAGCTGCAAGCAGTGTTCAGAACTAGGTCACTGGAGCTTGCGAAATCGGGGGAGAAAAGCATCAGGCCGAAACGCCTCCAAGGTGGGAAAGGGAAAGGCAGAGGTTTTGCACCTGCATCTGCATTGCAGCTTCCAAGCCCGCAGCCTGCAGACAGCAGGTGGACTAAGTGATTGTTCAGAGGCCGAGTGCTCTCACGTTGAGCAGCCTGGATCCAGATCACGGTCTTGGGCTTTCGGTTCTGGAGTCTTCATTATCCAGTGAGCCGGAAGTAAGTAGGAAGGTACCCAGCACCTTCCTGTGAGCTACAGCAGCTGGGAGGACCCCAGCGATTTGGGACAGAGCTTTTCCTTCTGGAAGCAGAGCCCCATAGAGACTAAAAAAAAAATCACGGACTGACCAACCATGAGTAAGAATAAGCATGAGAAGCAAAGTAAGAACAGCACCCAAACCCTAGATTCCTTCTTTGGGGAAAAGAAGGATCATGGCAAAGAGAGGAAGGAGGAGAGTGCAGCCAGAGCA
>JAQQSV010002199.1:0-16962 GCA_028646515.1 Pseudochirops corinnae
ATATATATATATATATATATATATATATATATATATATATATATATATATATATATATTTACATAGAATATATATACATAAATATATATACATATATATTTACATAGAATCTGATCACTTTTTTAAGAAAACTCCATTGATTCCTATGCTTCACACTGTTTTTAATAGGAATGGGGGTTGGATTTTGTCAAAACCTTTTTTATGCTATTATTGATATGGTCCATTATGCTGATAGTATTCCTAATACCAAAACAGCCCTACAATCTTAGGATAAATTCCACCTTGTTATAGTGTATCATCCTCATGATAAATTGTTGTAATCTCTTAGCTAATATTTTATTTAAAAATTTTGTATCAATATTCATTAGGGGAATTGGTCCATAGTTTTCTTTCTTTGCTTTGACTCTTTCTGCTTTAGGTATTAGCACCATATTTGTGTGATGGAAAGAATTTGGTAGGACTCCTTCCTTACCTCTTTTTCAAAATAGTTTATATAGAATTAGAATTAATTGTTCTTTAAATGTTAAGTAGAATTCACTTATAAATCCATCTGATGCTGAAGATTTTTTTCTGATAGAATCCATTGATGACTTTTTCAGTTCCTTTTTATGAAATTGGATTATTTATGTATTTTATTTCCTCTTTTGTTATTCTGAGCAATGTATATTTTTGTGAATATTCATCCATTTCACTTGGATTGTAAGATATATTGAGATGCAGTTGAGAAAAATAGCTTCTAGTTATTGTTTTAATTTCCTCTTCATTGTTAGTAAATTCACCTTTTTTTACATTTTGTTTTGTTTTGTTTTTTGTTTTTTGGATGGGGGGAAGGCAGGGCAATTGGAGTTAAGTGATTTGCCCAAGGTCAAATAGCTAGTAAGTGTCAAGTGTCTGAAGCTACATTTGACCTCAAGTCCTCCTGACTCCACTGCACCACCTAGCCACCCGAACTTTTTCATTTTTGATATAAGTTGTTTGGATTTTTTTCTTTTTTTTTAAATCAAATTAACCAAACCTTTAGCTATTATATTTTTTTTCATAAAACCACCTCTTAGTTTATTTATTAGTTCAACAGTTTTCTTAATTTCAATTTTATTGATCTCTCCTTTTATTTTCAGAATTTACAATTTGATACTCAATTGGGAATTTTTTAATTTGTTCTTTTTCTAGCTTTTTTAGTTACTTGAACAATTCATTGATCTCCTCTTTCTCTGTTTTATTCATGGGAACATTTAGAGATATAAAATTTCCTCTAAGAATCATTTTGCTGCATCCCATAAGTTTTGGTATGTTGTCCAATTATTGCAAAGTTATGGATTGTTTCTGTGTTTGACAAACTCATTCTTTAAGATTAAATTAGTTTCCAATTACTTTTTACTGTATCTTTCCATGACACTTCATTATGTTTAATTTTTACTGCATCATGATCTGAAAAGGATACATTTAATATTTCTGCTTTTCTGCATTGGATTGTGAGTTTTTTATACCATAGTATGTGGTCACTTTTTGCTTAGGTGTCATGTACTACTGAGAAAAAGGTATATTCCTTTCTATTGCTATTCCATTTTTTCTTAAGTCTGTTTTAGCTAAATTTTCTAAAATTCTATTCGCCTCCTTAACTTCTTTCTTGTTTATTTTGTGGTTAGATTTATCTAGTTCTGAGAAGGAGAAGTTGAGGTATCCCACTAGTATAGTTTGCTGTCTACTTCTTCCTGTCACTCACTTAACTTTTCCTCTATGAATTTGAATGCTATACCACTTGGTGCATATTGGTTCTCCTCCAGCCTTTTACTTTTACTCTTTGGGTATCTCTCTATTTCAAATATATTTTTGTAATATATATATACATATATATATATATGTATATATATCGTATATATATATATATCGTAGGATTCTGGTTCTTAATCCACTTTGCTATCTGCTTTCATTTTATGGCAAAGTTCATCCCATTCATATTTAGAGTTATGATTACTAATTGTGTCTTTCTCTCCATCCTATTCCCCCCCTCATTTTTACTTTTCTCTCTCTCTTTCTTCCTCACCACTGTTTTGCTTCTGACCACTTCCTTTCTTAATCTCCTCTCCTTTCTATCAGCTCCCTTTCCCCTTTTCTCCTATCACTTTTTCCCTCCTTTCTTCCCTGCCTTCTATTCGCCCCCTCTGTTTTCTTTGCTATGTCCCTATCCTCTTTCCCTCTATTGTAATAGGTCTTTGTTACTCTTCCTGTGATGTAATTTACCCTATTCTGTCTCTTCCTTTCCTCTTTTCCCAGTTCAATCCCTTTTTTTCATCCCTTAAATCATTATTTTATTATTTCACCAAATTTAACCTATTCCCACACCCTTTGTATACATATACACTCTGTTAAATACCTTAGTAAAAATACTGTTCTCAAAAGCAACAAATGTCATTTCCCATGTAGGGATGTAAACAGTTTAACCTTATTGAATAATATCTCTTCTTTTTTCCTTTCCTGTTTACCTTTTAATACTTCTCTTGAGTCTTGTATTTGAAGATCAAATTTTCTGTTCATTTTTTAAAATTAGGAATGATTGAATATATCTAATTTCTGCTACAGCAATGGAAATGGAAATAATGACATAAAAGTGAATGTCAGAAAATTATTTTTAAAACATGTCTCCAAAGAAGAGAAATTGGAATACACTCCCAATTCATTGCTTTGTAGATATCCATGGGTATGGATTCATGGACATATATTAATATGCTCAAATTTATTGATTAATGGTAGTGTTTAATGCTTTATATTCTGATCTCCACATTTATCTGCCTCTCAAATGATGAAATTATCATTAAGGATAGCCAGGAAATGATGAGATATTGGAAGTGAGTGAGATTCAGAAAGGGTCTAGATTTTTTTCTAAATCTCCTCTTAATAGAATATGATAACTCCATAATAACTTTGTTTTTTATCAGTATCTTCATCTAATCTCTTTTCTCTCCTTTTTGCCATTAATATATGATGCACACATAACTTTTATTTTTCTCTCCATCTTATTCTTCTTCAACTCAATGTACCCCAAATCTATGATTGGATAGGATAAACTCTCTTTCACAAATGTTGATCAAAACTCATCTGAAACTTAGATCTATTTTTAGAGAGTTTCCTGAGGATCATATAGATTTAGTGATGTGATCACATAAAAGCATCAGACACAAGATGTGAAGCCATTGCTTCCTGACTATACCTAAGACTTTTGTCAATTACACTTCATTCCATAAGAACCCTATGTGACTTCACCTCAGTCTCCTGGATTTCTGTACGTAATCCCAAATTATTACCATGATATTATGTTGACTATAACATATCACACTTTATTCTCATTCTTTTTAATATCAAGGACTCTTACAACTAAATTCTTGCTGTGGGCATCCCTTTAGCTTTTTCAGCAATGAAGATGAATTCAGATGGTTCTTTACAGGGATTTCTATTCATCCTTCCTTTTAAAAACATATTGTTGCTTTAATTATTGTTGTTATATCTATTCAAACAAATCAGAAGCCATGGGTTTTATTGCTGATTCTCCTCTTTAATTTTACCTCCTGTGAATTATTGGGCATCACTGCTGAATTTCCTTCCTATATTTTATCTATTTTCTATGGTTTTGATATTTACAATCTTCTCCCCCTCTAACACCCTGTTTTCTAGTTTGAAGCCCATCTTATGGGATTTTCAGATAAATGTATTTTCTGCCAACTCTCACTAGGTACACTTATTACCTGACCAAAATGCCAGTAAGCCTATATTTTTGTTAAGGATCAAAAACATAATTCTTTCTTATAATCTTGTTAACAGACTCCTATGGTACTGAATTTAACCAGATGTTTACTCTCTGGATCCACTTATCTTGTATGAAGACAATTTATTCAATTAACAAAAAATAATGTAAGAATTGCTCATGTTTGTAGTCTTTGAAATTTCCCTATATCATCTTAATACTTGGTAATGTTTTCTTCATTTGGCCACAAAATGTCCCTTATACATGAATTATCAAAAGCAAATAGTTCTAACCAGCTATTGTAAGTGTAGAAACATTCTTTTCTACATTTTAAATACATCTCTTAGGAAGATAAGGACAGCTAAGTGGCACAGTGGATAGAGTACCAGATCTGGAGTCAAGAAGAGTCATCTTCCTGATTTCAAACCTAGCCTTGACATTTATTAACTGTTAGACCCTGGGCCATTTACTTAACCATATTTGCCTCAGTTTTCCTTATATGTTAAATAAATATAAAGAGAAGAAAGTGGCAAATCACTCCAGTATCTTTGCCTAGAAAACCATAAATGGGGTCATAAAAAGTCAGACATGACTGAAAATGACTGAACAAAACTGGAGAAACAAATAAAGTACCTATTGTGGGTATTGTGTCCACCGATAGCTTAGTAACTTATCACAGGAGACACCCAACCATATTAATTTTCTCTATTTTGGCCTGACTGGCATGTTTGGGAGTTAACATGGTATAGTGTTAAGTTCTTTAGATTTAGAGGAAGAGGAAGTGGGTTGAAAGTCTAGTTTAACTCCATTCTTCCTGTGTGACCACCTTACTCCTCTTGGACCTCAGCTTTCTTGTGTGGGAGAGGTAGGTGTCTAAATCCTCTACCACTAAGGTAGTTGACATAATGAAATAATTTTTTCACTCATTATGAGGCTTGCATGTGTCAATGTGACATTAAAATGACTAAAATTTCAGCCACACCTAATCACATCTCTGATTCAAGGGGGAATAAGTTAACTTTAGCTAAGCAAATTAGCCACATTGCTAAGGGGCATAGTTAGCTAAATCCTGAGCAATATGAATAAATTTGAGATGAAAATAATAATTTAATTTTAGAATACCAATTGGTGGTAAAGTAAAGGAAGTTGTAGGAGGATGGGGATATTTAGTAACTGAATAAATTTCCTTAACTCATATTTGATCTCTTTAGACTTTGGAAAAGTATAAAAAAATAAATATGTGCTTAACATACAATAACACGAAAGAAGCATGAATTTAGCTCATTGATCTGTATTTTAATTGGTGTCTAACTATTTAAAAAAAGATTTTCATACTACAATCACATTTTTGTCAAAATCTTTTAATTTGAAACTAAATATAAATAAATATAAATGAGTTCTTTACAGAAAATTTTGCTCTATGGAGAATAATTGTATTAAAATAAGGATAAAATAGTTGTGAAATTTTCTTTTAAACAAATTTAATTGTTTTGTAAAGTGTTTTTGCATATATGTGTGTGTGTGTGAGAGAGAGTGTATGTGTGTGTGTGTGTGTGTGTATAAATGTTTATATGTTTATATGAGTTTTAATTAAAGATCATCTGGTAAAAAATGTAAAGGAATCAGGCTTTTAACTCCAAACTATGCACATTACATAGCACTTGAAATAATTTGTTTCTAAAAGTTTTATAAACAAAAATTCAAACATTATATACTTCTCTTTCTCATCAATGGCCTCAATATTTCACAACAATTTTAAATCTTAAATAATAGAGATTATTAGACTTGAGGAGCATATATTATCTAATCCTCAATAACAAAACTATTAATTGAGAATTGTGGATTATTTAAAACAGTTTGATAGCCAAGTAATCAAGAAATAAATACTAAATATCTACTATGTGTCAGGCACTATGATAATCACTAGGTAGGTTTTGAGAAAAATATATTGTTAAGGAGTTCATTGATTCGTCCATTCCTCTAATCATTAAATAACATTTCATCAAACCTACTTTTATGTTCAAGACATGGTCATATATTAGAATTAATCACTACAATAGTTCATTTATAGAAACAAGGAACAGGGTCATGACCCAAGCAAAGAGTTTCCTAATTATAATTAAATCATAGTACAATAAAGATTATATCTGAAAAACATACAATCTGTGAGATAGCCATTCTTGTCTCAAGCCTTTTTCCAGACTACAGACATAATACTTGACATATATAAAGCACAACAAGAAATTGTTCATTTATGATTTATGGTATGTATTAGCTATGTGTGGCCTATTCCTACTTCCTGTACCAATCTTTTTCAATGGGGACCCAACTTTATAATTGAGATTGAGGCATCTTCTCCATTTTGCTTCATTATGAGTAAACCTAGAGATACATTTGGTACCTAGAGGTTAAAACTTAAAAGGTAACTAATCATTCTACATATTTCAATCACATGTCTCCCCTTTTCATCTCTCTGGCAGTGTCATATGGGGTGTGGGTATAAAAGTCTTTATCTAGCATTGATCAGTCAAATGAATATTTACATTCATCAGAGATTTTCAAAATCAAAATATAGATGCTTCCATAGATACAGTACACTTGCTTTATTTTAAATCATTCATTTATTTCTAAGAACTCATTCTAAATAAGAGATTCATATGGGGACAAATACTGCATAACTAATAACCAAATTAAAGCTTCCAAATTAATAACCAAATTAAATGTAAAAAACACAGGATTGTAAATAAACTTGCATGAGTATGTAGAAAAAATTAGGGAGAAAAATAAGACCTATTATTGGTTAAATTATGTTTCTGACATTTTCCTCTCTGGCCATATTATTTTGTCATTCCACTTCTACTAATTTCCAGGAAACTTTCTTAAATACTTTTTTTGAAATTTCACATCCAGATTATTTGGCTCTTTATATTTTTTTCCTGTGGAATAAAAATAGCTTTCAGATTTTATTTTTAGCTCTTTTTTCCTGTTCTTTTACCCTCATGTTGAGTTCTAGAAATCTTTTGCTAATGGGATTATTTTAAAATTTAGCTTTGTTGTGACACTCTTCTTTTATTTTTCATCAAGGCAGTTCTCCAGCTCTGTGTTATTAAGATAGTTCAGGCCTTTCCCAAAGTGTTATAAAACTAGGTATGTCCCTTGAACCAATAATAATACTACCAAGTCTGTATCCCAAAGAGATCATAAAAATGGAAAAGAACCCACATGTACAAAAAATATTCATAGAAGTTCCTTCTGTGGCAGCAAAGAATTGGAAATTGAGGGGATGCCTATCAATTGGCAAATGGATGAACAAATTGTGGTATATGAATATAATTGAATAATAATGTGCTATAAGACATTATAAGCAGGCAGAATTTTTAAAAATCTGAAAGAACTTACATTAACTGAATCTCTATGAAGTGAGCAGAACCAGGAGAACATTGTACATAGCAATAGTGATGTTATGTGATGATCGACTTCAAAAGATATAGTTCTTTTCAACGATACAGTAATCTAAGACAATTCCAAAAGAGGCATGATGAATTATTGTACTATTGCTTCCTTAGTGTGGGAACTCTGGAATTTGGCTATAATACTCCTGGAAGTTTCCATTTTGGGAACTCTTTCAGGAGATGATTGATGGATACTTTCAACATCTATTTCACTCTGTGGTTCAAGAATATTGGGGCAGTTTTCCTTGATAATTTCTTGAAAGATGATGTTTAGGATCCTATTTTAAATTGTGGTTTTCCCAAAATCCAATTGTTTTTAGATTAATTCTCCTGGATCTATTTTCCAGATCAGTTGTTTTTCCAGTTAGATATTTTGCACTGTTTTCTATTTTTTCATTATTTTGGCTTTGTGTTACTGGTTATTGAGTTTTCATAAAGTCATTAGCATCAAATTTCTCCATAATTTTAAAGGAAATATTTTCTTCTCTGATTTTTTGGACCTCCTTTTCCATTTGGTCAATTATTTTCATGACATTCTTTTCCTTGTTGGCTTTTTGGACCTCTTTTACCATTTGGCCTAGTATATTTTTAGGTGTAATTTTCTTCAGTACTTTTTTGTTTGTCTCTCTTAGCAGCTGTTGACTCTTTTCTCATCATTTTTTTGCATCACTCCCATTTCTCTTCCCATTTTTTCCTCTAAATCTACTTGATTTTCAAAATCCTTTTCTCAGCTTTCCCATGACCTGAGACCTACTCGTATTTTTCTTGGAGGATTTGGATGTAGGAGCTTTTACTTTATTATATTCTTTTGAATGTGTTTTCATCTTCCCTATCATAGTAACTTTCTATGGTGAGAATTTTTTTTTGTTATTTGTTCATTTTCCCCAGTCTATTACTTGACTTTTAACTCTTTGTGAAAGTAGGGCTATATTTCCAGGTTGGGGGGCAAACTGTTCCAAGCTTCAAGATTTTGTGCAGCTGTTTTCAGAGATACCTCTAGGGACCTGAAAGTTTTAGGCTCTTCCAAGATGATATGATCTAGGAGCATTGTTTACTACTTTCCTTTCCTGTGCTCTGGTCTCTGAGTGACCAAAAGCACTTTTTCTGCCCTACAACTGTGAGGATGTTCCCTGTTCCACTATGGCCACAAGCTCTAGATCCATATTTCTGAGTTTGAGTAGGGCTAAAAATCAAATTGGCACAATAAATCTCCTTCTAATGTGATTAGCACTGTTAAAGACACAAGTGTTTAAGAATAGTTCTCCCACCAAGGATTGTGTCCTGTATTTGAGTATGAACAAAGCAAGAGTCCTCCCTCAATATTAGCAAAGAGACCCCTGTAATCTCCTTCTGACTAGTTGTGGTCTTAGCATCTGTGGGATGAGATCTCCAGAAGCAGCATCTATTGCTGCTGATTCAGTGACTCCCTAGACCTGCTTCTGGTTTGCCCCAGTTAGGGCTGTGCTGGCAGAGCCTGCATTGGGCTGTGCTCCACTCTCAGTCAGGTGTGACTGATCTTTTCTGCTGACCTTCTGAACACTGTTTGGTGTATTTAGGTTGAGAGGTTTAGAAATGACTGCTACTGCCACTGATTCGGTGATCCCAAAGCCTGATCCTGGTTTGGGAAGCCAGGTCAATGCTGGTACAGCCTGAACTGCCTCACACTGGCACAACAGACCTTTCCTGTAGAGTATCTAAGTTGTCTTGTGATGCAAAATTGTTTGACTCCATCATTTTTGTGGGTTCTACTGCTCTAAATTTTATTTACTGACAATTGCCAAATGTGTGACCCTTGGAGAATCACTTAACTCTGTTTGCCTCAGTCTCCTCATCTCTAAAATGATTTGGAGAAGGAAATGGCAAACCATTCTAGTATCTTTGCCACAAAAACCACAAATGGGGTCATGAAGAGTTGCAATGAAACAAACACCTTCCAATCGATCCCACTACTGAAAGGCATGAGAGCTTTGACCTCTTTTTTCCACACAAAGTGAACTCATCCCTTTTCCTTAGGAAGCCATGTACTATTCTTAAACACTTCTCATTTCAACAGTGCTAATCACATTAGAAGTAGATTTATTGTGCAAATTTGATTTATAACCCCACTCAAACTCAGAAATATGAATCTAAGCATCTTCATGGGAAAGAATAGAACCATGTCTTACTACCTGTGATGACCTATTTATCATTTAAATATGAAACCCTACAATTTCTTTTTTTATGTTTTCATAGGTGATATAGACTTCAAAACAAAAGTTTTTCTTTTTGAGAAAAATATTAAATAGATTCTTCCTGACCACAAAAATTATTCAAATCCACAGGAATTTGTGCGACAGTTGTTATATTAACTCTATGGTCATCAAAGATAATAATACTTCTTATAAATGAAAAAAAAGAGTGTTTCCTCAACTTTCAATTTCATCAAAGTTATTTTATGGATTCAAGGTCAATATATTTAATCCTCTATCTAAACCTAGAAGGATTGCAATAATTACTTAACATTGTTGAATATGTGTTTGAAAAAAGTAAGCATGTACAGATCCATATATTCATCTCCTCATAACTTTTAGCAATGAAATTGATTCAGCTTACACCTTTTTTTTTCTTTTTCATTCATTTTCTTTCTTGTTTTTGCTGTGAGGGTAGAAAATCTCAGGAGATAAAAAGAGAGAAATCTGGCAATGCCATGAAGGAATTCTTTGATATCTCATTCCTGAAGAAAAGCACCAATATATGGTACCCATAATATAGATCAAACAACTCAGGAGTCAATAATCCTTAAGCACTGATATAATATAATTTCAATGTCATATAAGAGTATAAGATAAACAGAAAACAAAGCTTAAGAAAAACATAAAATACCAGCTAGGGAATCAATTTGTTATCCAAAAACAAACACACAGGAAACTCCATTTTCCAAATTAGCAAATGATGCTGTTTTTTCCTAATGTGTCCAGTGATCTAATATTTTACTCATATTACTATAATAATTCAATCTAATAACTTTGAATTCTATTCAGGTTAAATAAGACTCTATGTTGAAAGTAGCAATGGAAAATTACATCATAATATTTTATTTTGAGGAAATATAGTGGGCCCATCAAGAAAAAATGAGACAGAAAAAGAGAGAGAGAGAAATAGAAGAAGGAAGGAAAAGAAGGAAAAAAGAAGGAAGGAAAGAAGGAGGAAGGGAGAAAAGAAGGAAGGAAGGAAGGAAGGAAGGAAGGAAGGAAGGAAGGAAGGAAAAAAGGAAGGAATGAAGGAAGGAAGGAAAAAAGGAAGGAAGGGAAGACCTTGATTTGCAAATAAGGAATGGGCACTTGTGTATTTAAAGGCTCCTAACAGAAAGATCATGATTCTTTAAGACCTCAGAAATACTTGGAGTACTTCCAGGAGCCAAGATGGCAGAGTAAACAGTAAATCACTGTAGCTCTCCCATATTCACTTCCAAATAACCATATATAGCTTCCCAGAACAAGTCCTGAAAAAAGTAGAACCAGTGAAAACATAGGGTGGAGTGGTCTTTTACAACCAGGACATTTTGAGGATCACCAAGAAAAATCCATATCACTCAGGTAAAAAGGGAGTACATTGTAGAACAGGAAGCATCTCACCAAGCCTTCAGGAAGCCCTACCTCAGCAAATCACCAGATCCTGAAGCCCAGTGTGGTAGATCAGGCAAATGTCAGACCCAGGATTTCCTACATGCCTCAACATATCCAGGGAAATTGGTGGACTTCTAGAACCACCATGTGCTCCAAAGAAGTTCCCAGTAGGGGTGGGATTGGGGTGGGGGGGCAACTTCCTCCAGTGACTGGTCTTCTATGTGCTTCTGTGCATCTCTAAGTAGTTAGGTATTTTTCAGTGGCCAGGTATCTATGGGCTTCAACATTGACCTGCACTGGAATGCTCTAGCAGCAAGACCTCCATGTGAATTAGAACAATTCAGAGCAGAAGCCACCCTCTAATAGCCAGACCTTCAAGCATTTCAATGTAGCCCCCAGGTAAATAAAGAAAAACCCCATCAGGCCTCAGCGCATGGTAGACAACACCACTAGTAACTCAGATCAGAATTATAGTGATATAAGGATATTATTGGGTAATTGTTCATTTGTTCAGTGAGCTTTTCTGTCTTAGAAAGCCCAACAGAAAAATTCTAGTAAGATGGTAATGAGAAGCCAAGAAGTTGCCAGAGCTCTCCCCAATTTCCCTCAGAAACATTGCTAATTCAAGCCTCTAAATGGATTCTGGAGCAATAGAACCTACAAAAAGACAGAATGAAATAATTTTCTAGCTTCAACAAACTTAGAAGGACTTCTGGAAAGGTCTTTCTCCCTTGGATAAAAGGGGAGCACAAATCAGCACAGACAGTGTTGGGGCAAACCAGTATGAGACTCTTAGTCACAGCATAGATCACTAGCCAAAGACCCAGGATTCTGCCTCAGTAAGCCAGTGGCACAGCAAGCCAGGTGTGAGGTTTACAGCACTAGTTCAGAAGGCAAGTTGCCAGTCCCAGAAACCAGACAAGAACAGGAATGACTAAGCAGGACCACCCCAGCACAGTGAGCAAGTGGTAAGTACCAAAAGTCCCCAGCACACAAAGGCAGTGACCAGGCCCCTTGACCCCAGCAAAAGAAGCTTAAGATAATACCCTCTATTCCCTAGGAGAAAAGCTCAACTTTAAAAATCACAAAACACAGCGCTTGGCCGTAACAAAACTGGAACAAACCCCAATGGACTGAATTAGCAGTGGCAAATGCCAGATCTCTCGGGGAGGAGGTAGTGTCTATCAGAACTGGGTGAGAAAGAATCACATTCCTCCACAGAGCCTGTGGTAGTGGCAGCAGCTACTCCTGGGGCTATCAGCCCACAGATTAAATGTTTGAAAATTACCTATTTAAACTTCCAGGAGTCAAGATGGCAGAGTAAACAGTAAGTGCTCCCACCTTCCCACCTTGAGCTTGAAAAACTCAGAAAATGTTGCCCCAGGAAAGATCCCAAAATAGTGGAGCCAGCAGAAAGGGCATGGCAGTCTTTTAGCTTGAGAGGCTAGTGGGATTAACAGGAAAGGTCACTCTTGCTGCAACTGAAGGGAACTAGTACAGGATGGGAGGTGACCCAGCAAGCCAGCAGCAAACCCAACCTCAGCAAATTGGCAAAACATCTTGAGCCGCAGGGTGGTGGACCTAGAAAGTGCCAACATCAGGACCCCAGGCATGCCTTCACATAGCCAAGGGAATTGGGAGACAGCAGCACAAATAGGAATCCACCAGTGGCTGACCTACTTGTGCTTTACCAGAGTTCCAGGGGAGTAGGTCTCCAGTGGCAAGACCATGCCACCACCACACCTCATACCATGGACTTCAGTGTAACCTTGCAGAAATGGAGAAAGCCTGGACCTGCCCTCGACACACACCAGCCAGCTCTAGCTCAATACAGGGTAAGCTATAGCATCATATAGCTTCCAGCTGCCAGAATCAGAGTCCGCAGCACACAAAGCTAGTAACCAGGCACCTATCCTCTAGCACAAGAAGCAAGGGACAAAGCCCCTTGTGCCCCATAAGCAAAGACCCACTTTAAAAGCAAGAAGAAAGTTAAACGCAAAGAACAAGAAGCAAATCAGAAAAACAAAGACCATAGATTCTTACTAGGAGGACAGGGAAGATCAAAATATGAATTCAAAAGATGACAGCAATGAAACTACACCCACTGCTGAAACCTCTAAGAGGAATATGAATTGGTCACAAGCTCAAAAATCATTCTAGTAAGAGTTCAAGAAGGAATTTAAAAGTCAAATTAGACAGGTAGAAAAAAATTGATCAATTATTTTAAAAATACAGTAGATAAAAAGGGGAAAAAATTCACTGAAGAAAACAATTCCTTAAAAACTACAATTAATGCAAGTATCTAAAACAATTCAAAAAAAAAAAAAAAAACACATGATGGAAAAATGCCTGCCACATCCAGAGAAAGAACTATGGGCTGAGAATGTAGAACAAAGCAGACTATTTTCTTTGTCATTTTATTTTATTTTGTTTATTTTTTTCTTTCAAATGATTTTTCCCATTCATTATAATTTTTCTATGCAATATGACTCATGTGAAAATGTGTTTAATAGGAATATATGTGCAGAGCCCACATCAGATTGCAAGCCATATTGTGGAGGGAGGGGAAAGGAGGCAGAAAAAATTTAAAACTTATGGAAATGACTGTTGAAAAATAAAATAAATAAATAATCTAATTTAAATAAAATGAAAAATATAATTAGACAAATGGGTAAGTAGGTACAAACCCTAATTGGAGAGAATAATTCCATAAAAAGTAAAATTGGCCACATGGAAAAAGAGGTACAAAAGCTCAATTAAGAGAACAATTGGTCCAAAATTAGGACTGATTAAGTAGAAGCTAATGAATTTATGAGGCATTAAGAATCAGTCAAACAAAATCTATAGAATGAAAAAATAGAAAAAAAAAAAAAACCTAAAAAATCTCATCAGAAAAGCAACTGACATGGAAAAAGATCCAGAAGAGATAATCTAAGAATTATTGGTCTACTGGAAAGTGACAACGAAAAAGAGACTGGGTAGTATCTTCCAAGAAATCATCAAGGAAAACATCCCCAAGGTCCTAGAACCAGAGAGTAAAACAGTCATCAAAAGAATACACCTATCACTTCCTGAAAGATATCACAAATTAAAAATGCCAAGTAATACTACAGCCGAATTCAAGAATTATCCGGTCAAAGAGAAAATACTATAAGCAATCAGAAAGAAACTATTCAGATATTGTGGAACTACAGGCAGGATCACACAGGACCTTGTGGCTTCTACATTAAAAGACCAGAGGAATTGGAATATTATATTCCCTAAGACAAATGAGCATGGACTACAACCAAGGATCACCTACTTTAGGAAAATTGAACATAATCTTTAAGTCAAAGAGATGGCTATTCAAAGAAATAAGAGACTTCTAGACATGGAAGAGAAGAACTCAAGGGAAATTTTGATATTCAAATACAAGAATCAAGAGAGGCTTCAAAAGAAAAAAAAAGTTATTAATAAGGGTAAATTGTTTTCATCCCTACACAGGAGGATGATACTTGTAAATCTTGTGAATGATATCTTTATTATGACATTTTAAAGGGATATACATAGACTGAGGGGGTGGGTATACATTCACTGATGTAATGATAAAAAAAACCTAATTAAGGGGTGAAAAAGAATTGTAATGAAGAAGAGGAAAGTATTAGGCAGAAGAGGGTAGATTACATCACATGAAGAGGCACAAAAACATATTATAGTAGAGAGAAATAAAGGAGGGAGATGATCATTGTTTGAAATTTATTCTCATCAGGTTGAATGAAGGAGGGAGTAACATAGTTAAATATAGAAATCTAATTTACCCTACAGGCTGTAGAATGGGAAATGGGAAAGAAAAGTCAGGGGGTGTTTAAAAGGGAAGGAAGGAGTAGTAAGAGGAAAGGGAAAGTGAAGGGGTGGAGCCTGAATGAACAGAGTGAAGACTGAGTCAGGCAGCAGTCAAAAGCAAAGCTATTTTGAAGAGGGAATGAGAGAAGGGAGAAATAAAAATATAAATGGGAATGGGGTCGGAAAAGGATCAAGAGAAAGACACAGATAGTAATTATAACTGTGAATGTGAATGGGATGAACTTTCCCATAAAACAGAAGCAGGTAGCAGAATGGATTCAAAGCTACAATTATATAAAATGTTGCTTAAAAGGAACAAAATTGAAACAGGGGAACAAACACAGGGTAAAAGAAAAAAATCTAGAGAAGACTATATTATGCTTTAGCTGAGGTAAGAAAAATAAAACAGGGGAAGCCATCCTAATTTCAGAGAAAGCAAAAGCAAAAACAGATCTAATCAAATATATTGCTAAAAGGCAGCACAGACAATGAAGTAATATCACTACTAAACAAGTATGCACCAAGTGGCATAGCATCAAAAGTTAAGGGAATTATAGGGAAAAAAAAATAGATGGCAAAACTATACTAGTGAGCCTCTCAACCTTCCCCTCTCTGAACTTGATGAATCTAACATCAAAAGAAAAAAGAAAGAAGTTAAGGGGCTAAATAAAATTTTAGAAAATGTAGGTATGGTGGCCCTCTGGAGAAAATTGAATGAGGATAAAAAGAAATATACCTTCCCCTCAGGGGTACATAGCACATACACAAAAATTGACCATGTACTAGGCATAAAAACTTCACAATTCAGTGCAGAAAGGCAGGAATAATACAGGCATCCTTTTCAGATCATGAAGCAATAAAAAGTATATGTAATAAAGGGTCATGAAAAGATAGACTAAAAATTAATTGGTAACTAAATAATCAAATCCTAAAGAATGAGTGGGCCAAACAACAAACCATAGAAACAATCAATAACTTCATTCAAGAGAATGACAATAATGAGGAAACACGACAAAACTAATGGGGTGCAGCTAAACCATTTCTTAGGGAAATTTTCATATGTTTGAATGCTTACATGAATAAAATAAAGAGATCAATGAACTAGGCATGCAACTGAAAAAGCTAGAAACAGAAAAAAATTAAAACTCTTAAATTAAGTACTAAACTAGAAATGTGGAAAACAAAATGAGAGAGTAATAAAATGGAAATTAAGAAAACTATTGAACTAATAAAGAAAACTCAGAGCTTGTTTTATTTGGGAAAAATAAATAAAATTGAAAAACTTTTGGTTAATTAGATTTTTAAAAAAGAAAGAAAAAAAAACAAACTACCAGTATAAAATGGAAAAGGTTTTATTCACTTCCAATAAAGAGGAAATAAAACAATAATTTGGAATTATTTTGCTTAATTGTATGTCCATAAATTTGACAGATGTAGTGAAATGGATGAATATTTTCTTAAAAAAGTATATAAATTAAGGTAGTGCAACCAAGATGGCGGTGTAGGAGCAGCAAGAAATCGCAACTCTGACACAGCCACATTGAATACCCAAAAAATAAGACTCTAAACAAATTCTAGGGCTCTAAAATGCACAGATATATTTCCTGCTGAAGGCAGCTTGGCCCAAAGGGACCATTTCATTTCTGAGAACAGAAACCAGCCCAGCCTGAAATGGCAGCTTTTGCCCTGGGGGCAGCTGGACTAACCAAGCCCCACTGTGGGTGGAATTTCAGGTGAGCAGATCTGAGACAGCTGTGGCAGTATCCAGAATTATCAAGCCATAAGGAAAAAGGACTCCGGTTAGTGGAACTTGGCTAAGAGCGGGAGAAGAAAAGTGAGTCCAGCCAAGCTGTCTCCAGGGCAAAGAAGCAGGAAGTGGACGTTCTGCACCCGCCTCCAAATTGCCCCTTCAGACCTTCCAGCCTGCAGACCGCAGAGGAGCCAAGCTATCTTTCAAAGATCAAATGCTTTTGCACTGAGTGCCCTGGATCCCTGTTGCAGTCTTGGGTGGTGGTCCTGGGTTGTTTTTTTTTTTTTTTTCAGCAACCTGGAGATGGGGAGGGACTCAGCAGCCTCCTAAAAGCCCCAGCAGCTGGGAAAACCACAGCAATTAGGGACAGAGCTGTTTCCTCTCGAAGCAGAGTTCCACAGAACTAAAAAAAAAAAAATTGAATGGCAACCATGAATAAGCATAGGAAGCAAAGTAAGAACAGCAACCAAACCCTAGATTCCTTCTTCAGGTAAAAGAAGGAACAAAGAAGGGAAAGGGAGGAAGACAATGCAGTCAGAACTCCCACCCCAAATATTCCAAGAAACATGAAGATTGCCCAAAAGTTAGAGATCA